>CABFWO010000968.1:127923-163412 GCA_902155825.1 Timema genevievae
GGGGGGCAGGGGAGTGGTACCTAACACAGATCTTATAGGCCTACTCAAATTCTAATGTTGGGAAAAAAAATAAAAATAGCATTGAGTCTTACTATCTGTTCAGGTTGTATGCCTATGTACCAATTACTCTAATGGGTTAGAGAGGTTTACTTTAGAGTTAATGCACCCACATTTGCACAGAAAGAGAGTGGAAAACAATTTGGGAAAAACCTTTTCAGTACACCCAATCAAGAGTGAAACCCAACCTCCCCTTCATCGACCATCTAGTCTTTTTTTGAGAGAGACGTCAGGATCCAGGATCGATTGTGGAGTGAAAAATGTGTATGGGTATTGATAATTTAATAAAATAAAATTCTAGACTAATCCAAAATATAATTTAAAAAAGTTATATACCTAAAAGAGTTTAAATAGCTCCCTTTATAATAATATTACTTTAAAAAAAATTGCACAATATTAAGAAAGATGTATTTGCCCATCATCAAGCATTGGATGTGGGCACTTTAACGTTATGTAGCGCCACCACAGAAAAGAGCCGTCCTATAAATTTACATTCAGGATTTTAAATGTATTTTAAAAAGTATTAAATCTGAATACTTTTTTGTATTACAAAAACTTCCCTATGAAATAATGGTGAGAAAACGTACATAACAGGTTGGGGGAAGGCTTAGGCTAAATGTATACATGGTGTTACATTGGGGTGGGGGCAGGGTAGAGGGGTTAAAAAGGTAAGAAAAAACTGTTAAGTGGTTTAGGATGACTCCTTGGTGTACAGGAAAAATAAGCTTACAGGTATTTAATCTATCTGTCTCAACATAATGGTACTAATTATACATTTTTTAAATTCAAAGTGCGTAATTTATTTTGTGTGAAACTGACACTGTTTGAAAACAATTTCATATGAGCAACTCTGAGGATTTTAAGTTAATTAGTGTCTCGTTTTGTCAATTTTTTAGCATTATTTAAAAAAAACAAGAAAAAAAGTGACAAATTGAAAAACTGATAGGGTTTTTAAGAAATCCAATTTTTTCTATAGAAGCCTTATATTTTTATAAAATTTATAGACATAATATCGAAAAGTATAATCTATTACTACCCTAAATTTCTCGAATAGAGAAATTTTAAAGAGAAAAAAAACTACACAATTTTGTTTCATTTAAAAAAAATTGTATATGTTATATTCAATAAGTCCTCTGCTCCCCTATTAAAAGTGAAGAAATGTTACATCATAACAGAAAAAAATAAATATTTTCAGTAATGATATGCCATGAACCTTGTTACTTCCTTGTAGAAATTCATTTTCACAGCTTTTTTTAAAGTTTTTTTTGTACTTTAATCCTCTTCAATCTCTTTACAAAGTGCCAAAGCAAAGAAATATGTGATAATGTGGGTGGACTTGTAAAACATTATACAATGACTCATTACTTGGATTGGGCTCACATCGATTGCATACAAGTATATCATGATAAGTTTCAATAAAAAAGGTTCTTTATAGAAATTTAGAATAAGTAAACTTTACTGTTAAATTAGAGTGAAATTTTAGTTAAATAAAAGGGGGCTTATTTAAAAAACAAAATTGATTTGGTTTTTTCAAAAAAATATATTAGTGTTTTTAATTTTGAAGCTTTTTTTCCTATTTTTCTTGTTTGTTTTGAAAGAGCACTAAAAACTTGACAAAATTATAAAAGAGTCAAATTTTCATATGAAAATTGTAGCCCATATTATACATAAAATAGATTATTCACTTTATATTTAAAATGATTCATATAAAATGTAGTGATATGGTTATCATGGTTTAAAGAAATGTGTCAACTTACTTTTCAAATACAATATATTTTATCAAACATATCACCTATCAGCCTAAATGATTTGAAATGGATTAAGCTAAAAAGTTAGCATAATAATCACATAATTGTGTAAAGAAATTAATTCACTTAAAAAGTGATATATTTATTCTCTATAAAGTAGTGAATATGACAAATAAAGAGAGAAATATGTACTCATTGTCACTAAACCTGTAAAAAAATTTTTTAAATTTATATATATATTTATTTTATATATATATATATATATTTTATATATATATATTTTATATATATATTTTATATATATATATTTTATATATATATTTTATATATATATATTTTTTTTTTTCATATATATATATAAATATAAAATTTAGAAGAAAGATCCATATTCACAAAAAATAGGTTTGCACCTCATATAATATTTTCAAAACACACTAAGGGAGTTTTGTTAATTAAGTTTTAATTTTGATACTTACACTTTGGCTTTGAAAATGTCTTGGATGAGGCATTATCAAAATCGGTTAGGTCATAGCTTTGCTTATCACCTATATAAGACTCTCGTTCCAATCTTTCGTTTAGTGTGTCAACTTTTTCTTGAACTGCAAAAAAATAGAGCAAAATAAAAACCATAAATAAACTACAACATATAACTGCTTGAGGGCTAAAAATTTCTTCTCTTGATATGGCATAGTTTGTGCCTTACAAACTTGTTTTTTAAAAAATATTCACCGGCTCTTTTTCTTTGTATGTTAGTTCTAGTTATTGTAGTGACTCAATGTCATATATGTAGTCCCAAATGTAGTGGTGCCAAAACTCTTCATTTGGAGGTAGGGTTTGGGCGGGTTTATCGAAACAAAATTAGAACAAACAAATGCTTGCTTGCGTCTAGCTTTCATCGTGGTTCAAATGGTCATCTATCGGTTGTAGCTATCATTAATTTAATTAACTTTCAACTATCATTAATTGAAAAGACAAGTTTTGTACATCCATATTTAAAGATAAAAAAAGTCTAATTTCCAGAAAAAATTATATTTTATGCTGAAAATCAGCCAGAGCTCTCAAAACCAGTGCCGGAGCAGAGCGACACTCCAGCTCTAGTACACCCCTGATTGCAATTAGAATGTAATATGGATTATGTGTAATCCACAGATATTATTCAAACATATTGTAAACTTATGTACAGACATGTACAATTGGGCAGTACAAAACAATTATCTACCTTAGTACTCTATGGCTGTATTTTTGGTAGCTTTAAATTAGTTGACAATATCACACGTGCGTCGTGTATTAAAATAAAGATAGAAGTATGATCCCGGGCCACAGACAAATAATATACCCAGACACTCAACCTCCAGGTTAAAATGGCTGCGCTCCTTTTGGCAGCTTCAGTCCTTCACCACTAGGATCGCTGTGGTTGCTCCTATGATCACCCAGCAGTGACACTAGCAAAGCCCAGTGTTGAAAGACTCAAGCTGGCAAACAGAGCACAGCAAAAACCCCGTAAGGTTGAGAGCCCACGAGTAGCTTGGATATTGAAGAGCAAACTAAAATGTCCCTAGTTTGATTCTAGAACCCAGTTTAATCTAAGGAGTAGGCATTAAGGAAGTAGTTTATAAATAACATGCTTGTTTTTTTAAATTGCTAAGTTCAACATCAAGGCCGTTTTTAATTTTTGATTGCATTATTTAAAGGGTAGAGATAAGGAATGTAGTTTTGAGGAAGTGCACCTGTGTTTGCAAGGAAGGTTACACTTTGTTAGGAGCTAAACATTGATTTCACCATCATTGTTAGGCATACTAATAAAACATCATTTGTGCTCATTTATCAAAGAAATAAAACACAGACCGATACTTACGATTGAGGTTTTCTGTATAAAGCGTCTCAAACTCTTTTTCTATTTGACCGAAAAGTTCTTGTAATCGAGACCTAAAAATGAGATACAGATGACACATTAGACATTAATTAATTAATTACAAGATGTTTCACATGAGTGTAAAGACTCATTTTTAAAGCCTTCCAAACAAGTATGATTTTTTGTCACTACCTCAATGCTGATGGAAGAACGCCATCTCCTTCGATGTCTGGCCGGAATCCAGCAGACTGGAAGTTTTGAATCTCATTTTCTATGTTGCTATGAACTCGGGGTATATTGATTCTTCTACTTTTTGGTGGTTTACTGGCATTATTTTGAATGTCCTGTGGCATGTCTCTGCAATCAGGAAGAGAAAATTATGAATAAAAATCATGAATTTTTTTTAAAAGTATATTAAAGCAAGGTAAAATATATTTACCTCCTCAGGTTGTATGTATTAAGAGTAAATAGCCAAAGCTATATTAATGGTAATTACTTCAGTTAGATATCATATTCTTAAAATTTAAAAATGACACCTGGACACAGGAATCGAACCCGGGACCTTTGGCTTAGTACGCCAATGTTCTAACCACTGAGCTATCCAGGATTCGTCCCGTGCCCAGGGTCATTCTTCACTCATATTTTAAGGCAGAGTCTATGATGGACTTAGCGGAAATCACCAGCTACAATTATGTGATTATTAATCTCAAAAGCCATCAGATAACGCAGCCATCTGCGACTTGGTAGTGGCTTATTGCCAATTTGTACAATTAATGATGGCTTGTGAGATTAATAAAATTACATAATTGTAGCTGACGATTTCCGCTAAGTCCATCATAGACTCTGCCTTAAAATATGAGTGAAGAATGACCCTGGGCACGGGACGAAATCCTGGATAGCTCAGTGGTTAGAGCATTGGCGTCCTAAGCCAAAGGTCCCGGGTTCGATTCCTGTGTCCAGGTGTCATTTTTAAATTTTAAGAATATGATATCCTCAGGCTGTGTTTATGACAGTTCAATCCTAGCTGCGTACTTGAATTATTTGTTTTTACTTTCTCATTTAGAGAAAATAGTAGCAAGAGTGAGCATTTTCTATGTAGAGATTAAAATAAATCATGACATCTCATGTGTTCTTAACTTCAAAGATTGGATTTTTCAAATCTGTATCTACCTCTGTCTATTTCTATGTATGTATGTTTGTACCTGAGGTTGCTGAGGTCAAAATGGTTTGATGGATTTCAATTAAACTTGATATTTTGATGTTATATGGCTGTATCTCAAGGTTAAATTGATATTTTAGTTCTAGGTATAAAATTAAGGAAAATTAACTAGTTGATTTTAGAAAATATTCAAAGTATTTCAAAAATGGCCCAAAGGTTTTGTTTAAAATGGATATCTGAGAATGGTTTAAAATTAAAAATAACACTTTTTTCAGAGAGAAATAATTTACTACTATTAGCACCGAGTCTTACTACCCGTTCGGGTTATACGCACCAGAATAATTTACTGATGACCAATTTTTGGAAATATTAAATACATATGTATCACAAACCGAGACATTATGGTGACTTTCATCAGTTACCATATTTATAATTAATATTTATAGCGAGTTAAAAGCGGTCCAAGATATGAGACAAACCAGTATAGCTCAGTGGAAGAGCTTTGGCAGACTAAGCCAAAGATCTCAAATTCAATTCCTGTATCTAGGTTGTCATTTTTTCCTTAATTTATTTATAAAATATTGTTCCAAACTCTTATAGACCATATGTAATGAGTTGTAGCATTCTATTCGTGTGCTTTCTAAATACACGTAGCTCACAGATCGCGCAGTACACAACCAATTTAAATATCTTGGCCACAAGCAAGCTTATTGTAGTCATTTACACATCTAGACTGTGTTCTATCTTCAGACAAATGTAGGCACATTTCCTTCAAATAGTGTCCTTACAAGAGAAAGTGAGAGACTAATCAATTAATTTTGGGAGCTTTTATTTCCAATTAAGTGTTAATAGAATCTAAAAATTGGAAAAATTTGCAATTTTTCCCTTAAAGGTAAAATATATTATAACACTTACATTTTTGTTTTAGAACCTGCCCACATTTGGATGGAGAATCGTAAATGATTTATAGATATCCATCATTATGATTACCGGTCAAGACACCAACCTCTGTGTAGTCAGCAAACCAGATAGGAATAGAAACTTGATGGTTAGTCTGCGTGTCCACCAATGAAGGTGTTTATTACAGTTCACACTTTTAAAAGTTAGTACACCTCTATTTAGGATATCAGTATGACTATCATAAATGGTCTAAAGTATTTTCAAAATAAAGAAATAAGGTATTCATTAAATAAATGGTATGAAATATAAAACACAAGCTTTCTTATATAAACACCTTTTTGGATTTTTTGTTTCAGATCAAACTAGCAGAAGTACCCAGCGTTGCCCGGAGTAATTACACAATGAACTGTGTGGTTACCCTGGGCAATGTTTTTCTTTGCTTCAAAAATATATACAAAAAACTATTCATAGTTCCTTTGAGGCCAATATTTAATTAATTTTAAAATTCCGGCTTCGAGATGCACATATATGTGCAGAGGAGCTACGCAGTATTAAATTTCAGACTTCTGCACCTTTGCTTGTACAGTATATATTGCACAATGCTAATGACAGACAAAAAAACTCTTCATTTTATTAATATAGATACGCATTAATAGTTATCAAAGAATATAATAGATTAAAGAAATTTGAACAAAGCATTCTTAGATTTGAATATTTTCTAAAATTAAAGGGTCTAAAATAGCTTATTGTTACATTTAGGTAGTCCTTTTTTTCCTGAGGATCCTCATTTTTTTAAAACTTTTTTTTGTTTAGTTTTAATTTCTAAAAATATAATAAACTTCTTAACTTTTTTTTTGTGTGACAATCTGTGTTGCATGGATTAAAAAAAAGTCTATATAAATAAACATTGGTGTAATAATGAATTAAAATGTGAGCTTAGTAGATAAACATATGAAATACACTAGATCCTCATTAATATAACAAGAATAATTTTAAATGCAGTATAGTTCGAAAGTGTATGTTTATCTCAGCAATATGTATGCTATTATCAGTGCTGAAATATTTGGCTAGTAAAAAATGTTGCTATTTCATAGTTCAAAATAACATTTGACTCCATGCATATAATAGGGTGTCTATATGTGTAAATAACTTCAAACATATTATACATCCCACACAACATCAGTAAACAATGCTGCTAGGAAAATTGCCATATCAATGGCATTGTAGCTTCCCTCCCGGTCTCCTGCATGCACTAGTCAACCAGCCGTGTCGAAAAGCGATTGTAGTGGGATCTTGTCTTGTTTCCACCAAGGACATCATTCTTAGCCCTCACCATGTAAACGTTCCAAAGCCTTTTTTAACGGTGATGGTGTTTGTATTTTAGACTTTTCTGTTTTCATCAAGTACACTATTCTGACTCCGCATGATGTGTATGCTTTCAAAGAATATTTTTAACTGTACTAATGCCCGAGTTTTAAACTTTCCGAACATAACAAATACAGGACACTGAGTAGTTCTGACAAAGTAGAACTGTTGAAAGACAATGACTATAAATCACTGTCAAAAACACAGCTAGTATAAAAATATGGCATAAACACAGTCTGTTATCAACAATTAAGAACAAACGTGAAAATATAAAACAAGTGTTCTTCAAGTGCATATAAGAGTTGGCACATACAAACACTGAAACAAAAATAAATGAATTTTTTTTATTGTTTTTCTCAAGTACAAATTGAAATGTTTCTCCTCAAGAAAGCAAAAAAAACTAGTGGCAACACTGAATATTGAGGATTTTATCGCATCAAGTGGGTGGTTTGAACACTTCAAAAAAAGCGTTTTAACATAGTTTGTCCTGCAGTACGCAGTCAGGTACATAAACTAAATGAAGATGAAGTTACAACATGGCTACAAGGCGATAAAGACTTTTTCAACAATTATGAAGTCAAAGAAATTTTCAAAGTAGAAAGAACAGGAATTTAGTTTAATATGCTGCTAGAATGTACTCTGGTACTCGAAGGAGAGAAGGAATGGAGGAGTAAAACAAGTAAAGAGCGAGCGCTTGACTGCGGTGATGTGTACAAATATGGAAGACTCTGATAAATTCAAGGTTATGGTGATAACATAATATTCAAAGCCACTCTGCTTTTAAGGTATCAACACTACAATTTTAACTTTCACTTACAAATCCAATTCAAAAGTATGGATGATGAGGTCTTTTTTCGGAGTGTATCATATGTTTTCAGTGCAAGGATTGGAAGGTTTCACTAACAATGGACAACTGTTTATCTCACCTCCTTCTTGAAATTTTGGTACAAATGTAGAGATTTTGTTTTACCATCAAACACGAGTGTTCTGCAACACCTTGGTCAGGGAATAATACAGGATTTGAAGAGCCGCTATCTAAAGCGAATGATCAGTCAGGTTTTATATGCAGCAGGTGAAGCGAGTATTTATAACAGATCACATTAGGAAATGGACCGTCCTATATGCCTGTAGAGCAATCACAATGTTGTGGGATTTGGTCACACCACAAACAATAATGAGCTGTTGAAGGAGGGGAATAGCTATGACCTCTTTGAATCAGGTATCAACGAAGTCTATCAAAACAAACTATGTCTTAAGAAGAGAAAGATGACAGTGCTCTGATAATGGGTTGTGTCACTTTTGAAAAAATTGTCACTATCGATAGTGATTTACTTTACATCAACCCCCTATCTTAAGTACCAGCCACCGAAAGTGAACAAAACATTCCCGGAGCTTACAATGAGGCACAGAGTGAGAACTAATAGGACAATCCCAAGGACAACAATGCCAACATTTTGAGATCAATAATGTGAAAATAATTAAGGCTCTAATAGCCTTTAAACACTTCATTTTTGGAACGTAAGGCCTTCCATTATTAATGTTATGCTAAATTTTGAGATGTTTACACAGCGTGTTGTGAAAAATGCACAACAAAACACATCAAAATTTGTAATCTTTTCCAAATAAATATAGCTAAGTTTAGTTTATGTAGCTACTGTTCAGTAATTTTGTTCTTTTTGTTTCTTGCATTCTGCATTGAAGATTAAGGTATCTTTCTTAAACTCCATCCAAACAAAGGAAAACTGGCGCCAAACGGTTTTATTATATTAAACATTGAAAGGAGGACACTTACCAGAAAACTGTAGGACTCAAAGTTTACAATAATATAACAATATAATTATGTAATTCTTCAGCAAAAAGAATAGTAAAACACAGACTGGACTATGGCAGCATAGCTAAAGGTTTATCATGGCAACAATAGAGTGTAAGTGACCTTGATCAACCTCTAGCCATGTTGCCATAGTCCAGTCTGTGTTTTACCCTCTTCTGTTGTTGAAGAAGGGGATTGATGTTCCCCAAAGACTACATAATTGTGTGTGTTGTTGTGTTTTAATTGTGAACTTTGAAAACTTGATTCAAATAATATTACTACTGTTAACATGGGTTTTTTTTTTGAGGGGGTTCTCAGCATAGTTCCAAATATATAATTCAATATGATTATTTGAAGCTCCCTTCAATTTTGAGTTAATGAGTTTCAAAGAAAGAAGTAGTGGGGCGTAGATGAGCTATGGAAACAGGAAGGAGAGGAAGTCGGTTCGTTAGTTTCAGTTAATTCTCCTTATAATGGTTGAATGGAATCACACAATATTTCTGTGAGTTAAAACTACTGTGATCAAGTGAGCGACAGTGCAGTGTATTTTCCCCTGCCCGGATTGTTGTCGCCAAAATTAAGATTTTTAAGCATATAAATAAACAATTTGTATAATTGATTTGTTTCTAAATTCAAAGCTCTTTTATATATATATATATATATCTTCTCTATAGTGCATGTTGTCAATGATAATAACTCTAACCTCTAAATGTGCTTTGGATTGACTTGTTACACATAATAAGTAAACTTGTTTAAAAATTGTATTTTGGCTGTTTGTGGAGTTTTACTGTGAAACAGGTTGTATTGCCAATCTTTAGTTTTATTTTGTGGTGGTTAAACATTATTTATGTTTGTGATAAATTGCTAATCAGTGTAAAACTTTGTTAAATTTAGTCATTATAAAGGCTAGGAAGTATATTTATTTTTGAAATAAGTAAAATAACAATATTTTTTTAATAATCATTGGCGAAAAGAAAGAAATCTGATGACGCAATATAAATAATGTAACTAATATGTCTTAATTTCAATTCCAGAATCATCATTTTTTCCAAAGGAAAATGAAAAATCCTGTTGGACTTCTAAAGAATAATAATCTCTGTGGAAAAAAAAGATAATATGTATAAAATCAGGTAAAACTGTTTGTAAAGTTTAAACACTTGTAAAAGACACAAACATGGGAATGAAGATATTTAAATGATGAGCTAGTAGTGAAGTTGCTTATTTTGGTACAGTGGAAGTTTACATCTTTTTCATTCGTAAATCATTTAATGTTTCTCTTTTACACACATTAGTCTACAACATTTAGCCACGTCTTACATTATTTTAATACAAAGAAAATGATGTTTACAACACATGTATGAAATATTGGAAGAGGCAAAAAAAGAAACACTTAGGAAGGTGTTCTCGCATCTTGTAGAGTTGCAAAAAATCAATCAATCATTCAATAATTTGTAAATTGAGAATTAACTTATAAGAACAAATTTAATATGGGACCAATACTTTACAGTGATTTCATTCTGTGAAATGACTGCAACAGTTAATTAATATTTTGACTTGATTGTATTAAATGATATACCGCTGATGGTGATCTTCTTCCCTTTGATTTGCCACCTTCATGTTGATGAAATGGAAAAGGAATACCTCATGAGTAAGTTTATGTTGTTTGTGATGGTTCAGCAATAATGTTTGAATATTGTGGTAGCATTAAGAAACTATTTAAAAATAAATTTATATCACTAATCATTTGGCACTATTTCAATTATATACTGGAATTGTCTGTACAAGATACTATCAATACATTTTCTGGAATTAAAAACATTTATTGACAAGTTAGATGACATTTACTATGCCTCACCAATAGTTGAAAGCACCAAGCAAGTGTCAATTCATTAGAGATACAGAATTGAAAATTGAATGAATACCAAGCAAATATTGGGTATCAATCAGTTTTTGTTTCAGGTTCTGCAGTTTGGCAGGTATATTGGTGGATCATTTTAATAATACCAAATATAATTGTTTGAAAAGACACGTAAAAGATAGGTACCAATATGTCAAAGAAAGCATCAGTGGAGTTTTAATTTAGATTAAGATTTATGTGTGATTCACTTCAAGAGATTTCTGAACTGTGTTTGTAATTGAAGGAACATGAAAAAAAATTGTATATTTATTAGGTTTATTAGTTATGAAGAGATGTGTTATTCACTTCTACAATACTATTTTTACTTTCTCTCAAAATCTCAGAGAGAAACTATTGTGATCGTCAAATAAATTGAACTCGAGATATTGATAAATGTCAATGTTTCATGACCCCCAGAAACAAACAAAAAAATGGTTTTCCCATGTTATCCGTCTGTTTGTACCTTGGGCTAGAGCCGAAACTATTTTACTGATTGGGCTCAAACTTGGTATCTGGGGTTTTCATAAAGCTCCCCCCCTCCCTCCCTCTGAGGGTTTTATGGAGTTAGCTATCTAACTCTAAAATTAAGGGTTGTTTACTAGAGTGCAAAGAGAGGAAAAAGTTGATTTTCTCAAAATTCACTTTAATAATTTTGATTAGATTTTATATCTGGACATTGTTTATCATAATAAACAAAATGTCAATTCTCATTTTCTCGTGAAAATGACTTTGAGCGTACTTTAAATTAGTGAAATTTTCCATTTTCATCATTTCTCCCCAACTATTTGAAATATGAAATAATTTATCATTGAAAAATTTTAGTATTATTAAAGATAAAAATCTTTTATTTGACATATATTTTTATAAAAATTATAATTTCTAAGCTATAAGCAACTATATATATTTTTTAAATCAGATCTTTGAAAATGAATTTGATTGTTATTCTCTTTGGCGGACAAATATGTTACTCTTTAATGCACAATTTTTACTTTCTCGCTATCTTAGGTAGAGAAAGTATTGTAATCGTAAAAAAAAAAACTCGAGNTTTTTGAATTTCCATCTGTCTGTCTGTACTTCCAACTAGAGACTAAATTTTTTTACTGATCAAGTTAAAACTTGATATCTAGGGTTTTCATAGGGTTTCCCCAAGGAGTTTTTGTAAAATTAAGGGTAGTTAAGGGTAGTTTACTGAAGGACAAAAAGAGAAAAAGTCAATTTTCCCAAAATTGGCTCTAATGATTTTGATTAAATTCCATTTCAAAACATTTATAAATATTCTAAACAAAATGGCTACTCTCAATATTTCGGCAAAATGACTTTAAAGGCTCCAATCTGATGTGTAAATTCTCACTTTTTATCATATCTCCGAAATTATTTGTGATATGAAATTACTTATCATAGTAAATATGTAGATCTATTTATAATACAAATATTTTATTCGCAACGAATTTTTTATAAAACCAATAACTTTCAAGCTATATGCAAATATATGTATTTTTTTAACTTTTCAAACACTAAAGTAAAGTATTGTGACCGTAAAAAAATCTAACCTGAAATGTTGATGAATGTCGATGTCTCATGACCCTCCAAACCCTAAAAAGTGGTATTTGCAATGCCATCTGTGTGTCTTTTTAACCCCAAAATTAAGAGTAGTTTTGTAAAAAGTGAAAAGAAAAACAATCGATTTTCACAAAATTGGCTCTAACAATTTTGATTAAAATTCGTATCTAGGCAATGATTAAGATTATAAATAAAGTGGCTATTTTAATTTTTCCATGAAAATGGCTTTTATGGTACTATACAGAAGCAGAAATTTCCGTATCCGCGCAACTATTTGATATACTAAATAACTTATCATTACAAAATTGTAGTACTATTAAAAATAAAAAAAACTTTTGTATGAAATATACTTTTATAAAACCAACAGTTTCTGAGATATTGGCAAATATATTAATAAAATTTTGTGAGCTTTAGTTGTAAAGAGATACAACTTAAGTTTTAACACAATAATTCTCTAATGCCATAGAGTAAGAAATGAGTAAGTTTCTCAAAAAGTGTATGTTCTCTTTCTTTCAACCTCTTAGGATAAATGTTTGTAAAACAATGATACATCTCTATCATTTTAGATTCAATAGTCAATATTTACCTATTTTATTTGTCAAAATTTATAAATGAGGAATTTAATAGCAATGCAACCATAGCAACCTAATAAAATGTCAAAAATTTTAAACCAGAAGTCGACATTTTAATACAAAGTGTTGAACCACGGGGACCCCAATATCAATATTTTGACTTTCCCACTACCTTAAAGTTTTGTGATTGTCAAAAAAATTGAACTCGAAATTTTGATGTAAGTCGACGTCTCATGACCCCCCGATCCCTAAAAAGTGGTTCTCGTAATGCCGTCTGTCTGTCAGTCTGTACTTTGGGTTAGAGCCTAAACTATTTTACCGATGTGGCTAAAACTTGGTATATAGGGTTTTCATAGGTTTACCCAGAGGAATTACACTAAAACTAAGGATAGTTTCCTTAAGGGCGGAAAGAGAAAAAATCGATTTTATCAAAATCGGCTTTAACGATTTTGATTAAATTTAATTTCCAAACTTTGATCAATTTTACAAAACAAATGGCTACCCTCAAATTTTCGTCAAAATGACTTTAAGGGTTCCAGTCTGATGCGTGAATTCTAATTTTTAATTTTATCTCTGTAAGTCTTTGAGATATGAAATTACTTATCATGGCATACATGTGGATTTATTTATAATAAACATCTTTTATTTGAAATATATTTTTATAAAACCAAAATTTTTCAAGCTATACACAAAAATATATTTCTTTTAACTTTGCTAACACTTTAAGGTAAAGTACTACGACCGACAAAAAAAATCTAGCCCGAGATGTTGATGGATGTCGACATTTATAGACACCCCCCCTCTCGAACCTTAAAAAGTGGTTTGTGCAATGCTGTCTGTCTAACCCTAAAATCAATAGCTGTTTACTAAAGAGTGAAAAGAGAAAAATTCTATTTTCTCAACATCGGCTATAACGATTCTATCACTCTCATTTTAGACTCAATAGTCAATAATTACCTATTTAATTGGTCAAAATTTATAAAAGAGAAATTTAATAGCAATGCAATGACCATAAGATATGCCCTAGTAAAATGACGAAAATTTTAACCGAAAGTCTAAATTTTAATACGAAGTGTTGACCCCCGGGGACCCAATATTGATATTTTGTATTGATCCAAATATACAAATGAAGACGTTAATTCTTTAAAAATAAAATTATGGAATTTAAAACCACGAATAAAAAATGTTTTACGTAGGTCTAGCGCGATTTGTTCTCGGGTTTGCTAGTGTATATTATATTACGAATTTTGAGAAAATATCTCCATTTCTAAAAAATAGAGTGAGAAAGTTTGTGCAGAGTTTCGTACCATTTATTTTGTAACAATTTTCCCAGTTCTTAATGCCATAGAGTAAGTAACAATATATATTATTTCACTTATGATCTGTGGTGTAATGTTTCTACTAAAATGATAGGCTAGACCTACTATTTTGTTTCACAAATATTATGAGTTTTTAGTAAATGTTTATGTTAAGATAAAAGTGAGAGAAAAGTCTGTGCAATGCATCGTAACATTTATTTTATTAATTTGCAATAGTTGAATAAATACAAAAATTGTAATTTCTTGAAATAAAGTTAGTGATAATGACAATATTATGATGTAAAAGTGAAAAATGTTCTTGTACATTCATTAACCTAGTGTGTGCAAGTAATTTAGAAATTATGTACAATGTGGTAAATTAAGAATCATAAGCAGGCGCAAAGTGAAATGTCACATTCTTTCCAACAGTAGATTGTTCTGATATCCACTAAACACATTGTTTCCTTAAATGGGTCCTACTTCCAATTGGGAGGTTCTCTGAAATAAAGTGATGTGCAGTTAGTCGCTACATTGGTTCCCCTGAAGCTCTCTCTCTAGGTTTCGGCTTCAGTCAAATCACAATATTTATCTGTCAGCTTGGAAATCAAGTCGAGGCAAAAGTTTTGTTGAGAGCCTGTTCCGCCTTTCTTTTCAAACAGAATGAATTTATTTAAAATTGCAATATCCAATTGGTACCAGAACATTTTCATATGCTATATCTTTAGTATCTTTCAAGCCACTGAGTAACTGGTGAAGACCTGGTCAGACAAATTTACTTCTCCCATTTCTTTGCTGTATTCCACATTCACCTTGGGCTTGAACTTTGGGTTACTTCACCTATCTTGCAAAAGTAAGACACTATTCACCTGGATAGTAGACTACTTATCATGTGAACATCTTTTTTACCTGCCCCTATAAGAACCATAAGTTTGTCCTTGTACCATACAATGAGCTCACAGTAATTGTGTAACTTTCTGATCCTCAGATCATTTGAGACTTCTTTCCTATTTACCTGTAAAGAGCCTACAGCATCAGTTTTCTTTCCACCAACAAGTCAATCAGGATTGGTGAGCAGTAGTAATCGTCTATATATAGCATGTACCCTTTATCTAGCAGGACACAAAATGTTAGTTGCCAGGCTGGCCAACAGATGGTAGAATTGCTTACATGTGGCTACCCCAATGTAATACTACTGTACTTTGAATGCCACCAACACCTAAAGGCGGCAAGCCCAATATATGTGCAGGAGCTTCTGACGCCTAAAGATGTCACATCAAGCCCAATATATGTGCAGTAGCTGCTGACGCCTAAAGATGTCATGTCAAGCCCAATATATGTGCAGGAGCTGCTGACGCCTAAAGGTGTCACACCCATTTAAGAGGTTAACAAACCAAATAGGAGTGTATAAATTTAGCACTTTTGCGAGATTTTTAATTTAACTACCCACTAGCTTATAGGCCAAGCAAAAAGCAGAGGGTTCTTGGTCTCCAGCAGTTGGGGAGTTGGGTCAGGCTGTGGCCTTGATTAATAATATGGAGATATTTACTGGTCATTAAGTGGCACACTCTGAGTGATTCATTAAGTTGTGATTTTCCTAGTGGAGGTACACTTCTTCCAAAATAGATTAATCTTCCCTACACTAAAGACTAGGCTTATGAAAAAACATTATTGGGTGAAGTGAAAAAAATATAGAGTCTACTTAGTAGAATCTTGGGCTTAGAATTAGCGCCAACTAATGTCGAAGTGAATAATTAGAAGCTAAGTCTAGGTAGATGTGTCCTGCCCAAGCTGGAAATAAAGAGTAGATTCTACACTGGTAGATACAACCCATGAGCTAGATATATCTTGTTTTGTACTATGAATCAGTGTCCGTGTGAAGGGAAAGTTGAAAAACATATTGTTAAATAAATACTTTCAGTACAACCGGTGTGGCAGGACATAATTAGACTAGGATATTTTTAGGTAGTGGTTCTTTGTTAATGACACCCTTAGAAAGAGTGTGTGTGTTTAGTGTGTATTTAGTATGTATTTAGTGTGTTTTAGTGTGTTTTAGTGTGTGTTTAGTGTGTTTTAGTGGTGTTTTGTGTGTTTTAGTGGGTATTTTGTGTGTTTTGGTGTGTGCTTAGTATTTTTAGTGTGTTTTAGTGTGTGTTTAGTGGTGTTTTGTGTGTTTTAGTGGGTTTTTTGTGTGTTTTGGTGTGTGCTTAGTATTTTTAGTGTGTTTTTAGTGTGTTTTAGTGTGTGCTTAGTGTTTTTAGTATTTTATAGTGTCTTGTTGTTTTTAGTGTTTTGTTGTGTTGTTGTGTTTTAAATAATAGAATTCAATTTTAATAATTTAAATCTAATATGAAAAATTTATATGTTTGATGTGATATAATAATTTAACATAGTTACGTGTGTGTGTGTGTGTGTGTGTGTGTGTGCGTGTGCGTGCGTGTGTGGAAAAAAGATACGTTTAGAAAAACACTGGTGTTGTTGCGGTGAAGGCTTTGGTAAATAACTAAGGTGTGAGAGGAATCACCATCTGTTTTCGAGAATCCAAGGCTCCTCCATGTGTTTCGTCAGTTACTGGCAAAAACTCCGCAGTTAAAATGTCAACATTTTTACTTCCAAATCGTAACAGCTATTAACATCCCTCCAAACACAATACATTTTCTCATGTCTGATCGGCAGGAACATCGCCATGATTAAACTGATGGACACGGCTGAAAAGCTAGCATGCCCCCTCCACGTGTTAAAAAAAACCTAGATGTATCTCAGTGAAAAAGCTAGATTCTACTCTTTACTCACCCAATAAATCTAACCCATCCGGAAAAGTCAAGATACATCTAGGCATACTAGAGTCTACAAATTTTATTCACATAAAACCTAGATATATCTTAAAAACGTCCAAGACCTAGCTACATCTAGTTTTTATTCACATTGTTCATTAGAACACAAAATGTGATAGTGATATTAGTTTCCTGTTAGTTCATTCAATCACAAACACTATTGTCCATCGAGTGACAAGTGATACTTTAACTACAAGGATGGCGTTACCTTAGAATGTTATCTAAAGTGATATACAATAATGGCGTTCAAGACAAGTCAATATTTATTTGTGATGGTTTGCTTAGATATACTCAACTATTTTTTTTTAATCCTTACACTTATCTAAAGATTAAAACAATCATTTAAGTAATCAGGGTTAATATGCCTTGTAATTTTTTTTAATTTCTGACTTTTCCAGATTTTCCAAACAAAAAATAAATAAATAATTAATAATCTCATTACTTTCACTCGGTTTTATTTAATAGGGACTTTAAACAATGCTTTTAAAAATAAGGTTATGGGCCTATTTTTTTAATACTGCGTCTGACTACCTATTCAGGTTTGATGCATATACGATAATTACTCTAATGAGATATGGATGAGTAAGGAAGCATTTTAGAGGAAATACACCCACATTTGTGTGGATCAAGAGTGAGAAACTATTTTAGGAAAAAAAAACCCTAAGTAGATCCGCCTGGATTCAAACCCTGTTCTCCCCGTCATCCGTAGGTCAGTCTAAGCATGAGTGTAACACCTTAGACTGTTCAGCCACTAAAGCAGGTAATATGTTTGTAAAATAGATTAAATTTTCATTTAGACTAGTTTACTTACAAACAAGGAAGATATCATTTGTAAAATAAGTATTTAATGACCAGAAAGACACTAAACCAGGTAATCTAGACTACAGTACCGGTATTAGTTCTTCTGTACCCACTTCGGTGGTTGCATGGTCTAAGGCGCCACTCTCACAAAAGATTAGACTGCTGATGACGAGGAGATCGTGGTTTTATCCCGGTCGAGTGTACTGAGGGTAGTTTTTCCTAAATGGTTCCCCAACTCTCCAAGCAAACTCTGGTACACTTTCTCTAAGCTCAACCTTCCTCATCCCTATCCCATTAGCTTAATTAGTAGACCTACATAAGCGTATAACCCGAATTAGTAGCAAGACGCAGCGATAAAAAAAACAGAATTCTTCTGTGAAAATGTTAAGATTGTCTGCACATTCTTCTATATCTTTCATAATAGAAGCCTGGTGATTTTTTTGAACAATGAATTTTTAATGTAGCCTATATTTTTTCCAAATTCCGTTCTAAATAAAACTAGGCCTATATACCTAATACCGGTACAACTTTTTCTTAGCTTTAGTGTTGAGTAATATATTACTGTAGGCCTATAACCATTGTACATTGTTTGCTTATTTAATAATAGACTGAGTCAATCCATTGACAGGGTTTGTCATACAGATAGCAATCCTGACTCTGGTGGCTAGGATTTGATTCAGGCCTGATGCAAAAAATAGTTCATTTTATTTCCACATAATGTTGAACAAATCAAATAATTTAATTAATTCTTCAAAACTACATTAAGTTTGAAACAAAGACTAAAAAGAGACTTGACTAATATGCTCACTGTTGAGTACTGTACATATATCAGTAATTAATCACCTGTAAGAAACTTATGACAAGTTTTTTTCGTAGTCACACATGGACTTTAATAAGGATTTAAAGGGAACTCTTATTTATATGACATAGGTCATACAAAAATATCATTAAAAATAATTACAAGCTGATTTACCTTTTTTCAACTCTCTCAGGAAATATCACATTGTACGTCAAACTAAACCCTTGACATAATTTATGCATTCAAACCAACATAAGCAAATACCTAGAACCGGGGTTGTGCGCAGTTTATTCTGAGGGGAGGGGTACCATTTTAAGTTTCATGTCTTCCAGTCCAGAGATTTTAAACTCAGAAATGCCCGAAGGCCACAAATGAATCTGCAAGTTTAGTCTAAAAAAGTGAATGAAATAAGAAGTGGTAATTTAAACATGCTTAGTTACATATTAAACACATTTTTCAACAAATATACCATATTTGATACATCTATATATAATACAGCAAATGTAAGAACGAAATTAAACATTTGAACATCAGTTTGAGTTTTCATGAATTTTTTTTCCTACACAAGTCAAAACTTTCCGTTTCTCGGCTAAAAAAATAATCATACATATACATAATACAGTTGATTAGTTTTCCAAGAAACTTCACGGGGGACAAGTTGGAATAGCCTGTTCTAGTCCATGATGAAAGTATAGGTAGATAGTCTATAATTTTTAGTCTCTAGATATTTAATTCTGCACTGTAGGCCAATAGTTCAAGCCCTACATAATTATCATTAGTAAAATAAACATTTTATAGATAACACAAACATTTTCATAGATATGCCAATGTTTTTATATTTGAGTTTACATCCTAGACGACATGGACGCCTAACTAAATTTGTTGAGTATCTCATCTGGGGTAGACAAACTAAAATATCTATTGGAATATTATTTTATTTATGAAGGTACCAGTATAATATATCCCTAGTATGCCTATTTGTTTATAAGTTATGTTTCATTTGTTAAAAGATATGAGACACATGACCCAGATTAAGACACTAGTCCCTATAGGCCTGGCTGTGACAATAATAAGCTATCCTTGATTGCCATTTTCCTTCCATGACTCACTCCACCTGTTCTTAATTAATGTTTGTGTCTGAAACAAACCCCTTGTTCTCTTTATCTGCCATACAAGCACAACCAATATGCAGCTTAAGCTTACTTGCATGCTTTATTAACGTTATTATAATACATCTTATCAATACCAATACCTTTATATTGTAAATCACCCCTTTCCCCTGTTACAATTTTGAGCATCCAAAATTTTTCTGTAGAGGTAGGTCTATGACATAAGTTTTTACAATAATAACTTCACAATTCTTTAGCCCACAGATATCAACAAATACAAAGAAACTACCACAGCTTTTACATTGTTGACTATTAGATTTATTTATCTAAAAATACTACTTTGTAGGCTTGTTTTATGTTGGAGAGTGAATTTTATGTTAAAAAATACAAGTTCTTTGATTTTGAAGATTAGGCTTACCTATAAAATACATGTCTTAGGGGCAAATTAATTATTACAAAAATTACACAACAAATAAATAATTTAAATGTATGTGAATTGGTTTTATGTATTTTTCTTACATTTAGTTAGTAAGTGAATCCTGTTATATTTCATTAGAAAAACACAATTGACTAAACGTCAGTTGGTTAAAAATTCTGCTCACGGATTGTATTAATTCAAGACCCTCCCACAGGTCTGCCAGCTCTATAGTCTCAAGAGATAATATACGGCCCTAAAATGGATTATGTCTTTTACCGGCAAAATACTACAGTTATTAAATTTCTTTGATTATCTTATGTAAAAAAGTCGATATTATCATATATAATTCTATAATCCTCCATTATATTGTATTAAAAACGAATTGCAACACATACAAATGCATCTTGAGCTCACCGGTTGTAACATTCCTTAAACCAAATATTTGATATATGATTTATTATAAATAAACGAATTTAGTGTAGCAGTTAGCCGAACTAATAGCCTACTGTTTTGGATTATTAAATCCGTTTAGCTATCTGTTTTGTCCATAAATCTCAATAATATAATTGGATGGACATTTGTGGCTGAAATTTTCGAGCTGTCGTTGTCATACCATTATGTGAGAGAGAGAAAACTCTCGGGTATCTCTTTCTCTCCTACACATATAAGACAACGTGGCATTTTGACATAGTTCTCTAATTTGATTGAATATAATATGACACACGTCAATGTGTGATCAGTTAAATGAAGTTTTTAAGAGCGTAACAAAGTTAGAATTTTGTGAGTTTTTTTCTTTAAATAAGTTGATGTAGGCTAATATATTCTATAGTTTTGAAGGAAGCTCGTTTGAAAGGCTTTATCTCGTACCAGGATCCTACTCTATAGTAGTATTTAGGTAAGATAAAAGATCGTTCAGAAGGGGATTTCTACTTCTGTTCTAAATTGCCATTTATCCTATCAAAATACTAATATATTATAGGATTCAGATACGAAATAAAGCCTTTCAGATCGGCATTTGACTTGGAAAAAATAAATGTAGTTTTTTAATAAAGAATTGTCATATCTAAAGTTTCCCTTGCTAAACAAACGTCTGCAAGATGAATAAAAAGCTGTACATTTAACATATGATCAAATAAGTCTAATTCAGATAACAATAGTTATTTTTTGTAATAAATAAAACATCTTAAACCCACTTTTGGTGAATAATTACTATCGAAATAATAATAAAAATATAACATGATTTCTGAAACAAATGATTAATTAATTTCCTATATAAGGTCAATAGTAAACAGAAATTAATAGATATATATAGGAATTTGCATTTGAGGTAAAGTAATGTCTCTGGCCAACAGACTATTTCCAGAGTAATAGTTGTAAGAAAAGTTTAACTTGAGGATCAAAAATTATACCAAAATATCTGGTCAGCAATTTTTTCCTTTTGCATAAAATAATTTAAAGTCTGAAAATTGGAGTGAAAAAGGTTCATATAAACCTAGCGTTTGCTTATGGAGGTCTAAGATATTATGTAGAGATTAAAACTTAGAAAAAAGTTTATATCATTTTATATGTTATATGTTTATATGATGTTATGGGTGGCTGTCTCGTATAAACTGTGAGTTGGTCCAAAGATCATTTAAAGTCCAAGAATAGTTTATTGTGTAAGTCCACCAATGGTCTGTTGTCGCATCTCTAATAGGTACTAGTCATTTTGATGGATTGGTGGATTACATTAAAATTGGCTGTTCAAATTTAAACTTTTTTTCGACACTGAAATAATGCATGTCCTCCTCTCTTCTTCTCCAAGACGTCAATCCCGCTTCTTTTTTCCAATTCCTCTACCTATCAGTTTTCGTCAAGACCCTAAAAATCTCGAGGATACGGTGGTATTTTTAATAAAGTCAAAATAGAAAATAAGTTTTTAGAAATATAGGAACTTAAAATAGAAACAAGGAGAATTCGGGTAGAAAGAATGAATAAAACGGAAGCTTGATACAATTATGAAACTATTATTGAGTGGATACAAGATCTGACATCTGACAGTTTTTTTTACGTTTAGCATATGATTCATTGTTTGTAAACAAACCCCATTTCTTCTTTTTCTCGTTGGCCTTTTAAATTAATAATGCACGAGATCGGATGGTGTCATCTTACCCCTCACTATCCTCGCCTACCATAGTATAACTATGCGAGCGAGGTCTTCCATCTATGTCATCTGTCTTATTGTGTCTCTATTCTTCGTGTCGAGTTGGCCATCATGGATAGGATGCGCGCATCTCATTGGAGTAATTAAAACACGGTAGAAATTAAATAACAGCTGATCGTTGTTGTTTTAGCATGGATGGAATATTATAATTAAAACCATGAAAATAATATGTCTATTTCTTGTAGATATTATTTAGTGTTTTTATTACAATGTATTTTTTCGACGGAATTCATGTCCGTCAAAAACAATAAGCTTTAAAATTAATATGATGAGAATTAATTAAATATTAGTGTGGTATATGGCCACATGGCGTTCTAGTCACATAAAAATAGTAATCTCACACTTAAGAATAAAATAAAATATAAATCTGGACAGAATAAAAATGCTTACAGTTTTATTTTAGGATCTCCATTGGAGGTCATATTCCTCTCGCTTTGGCGTTGCATTCGCTAATAAATTAGAATTTCAATTAATAACCACAAAATAAATGATTTAACTTTCATGGCATAAGATGACGTCATATTGTAAACCTAAAGTTGGACTGCAGGTGAGTATTCGGTTATCTTGTAGGCTAGATAGTGAAGGATAATGGGTATAGGGTCGATACACCCCGACCACACTACATGGTGGAATAACGTAGCTACCAACGTGTGATCCCAGTGTGAAACCCTCAGCAATGCTTTGAACATGACACTCTCAAAAATGTCCAAAAGACTTAATCTCTGTGATAGCCTCTACCTCAGATATCTGATGAGTTATGAAAGGAGGCCGTGGGTGCACGAGTACAACTCAAACAAATACTTTGATGATGAATTTTTTGTGAGTTTATAAGATGAGAAATTACCCAGATATATATTTTAACTATGCACGGATGAGTGTAGATTCTTTTGATCATCTTCTAAGTAAAGTGAAGAGAAAGTTTACAAACTGAAGAGGAACTTTACAAACTTCAGAATAAATTTCTGCAGAACAACACTTGATTCTCACAGTAAGATAATTTTTATTTATATGATATTTTATTAAAATTTGCTTTGTTATTATTTCATTTATTTGTTGTTCATAATAGTACATTACCATGTTTTGTATGACAAAACATAGTTTATTATTCACAACTTCTGAAAGAAACTAGAATTTTGTTTCAACGAATAAACGGTAAAGTAATTAAGTAGAGTAGTAAACATTTATTTATTCAAAAAGAGTAAAAAATGTTGAGTTCCTAGGAGTTGATGCTTTTCTAAGTAAAATCACAACATATGCGTCAAATTAGTATAGGTCGGTTACGGGGCAGGAGATGGAGTGGATGAAGTGTGATACTGAACACTGTCAGTAGACAGAGATGATACAGAGGGTGAATAATAGTACTGTAACTGATAATACTGTACCATAATTTCTGTTGCATTACTGGTGAAGTCCCTGATTGTACTTGTACCAGCTGCGTTGCATTTAAAGTTCCTGGCTGATTTGTCGAAGCTATTGGTTTGTCTACCATTATAAAAGCTGAAATGGTATCAATACCTGTACCTACTTCTTATATGAATCCATAAAATTGCCCACATCTAAATATTCATTGGTTTCATTGACCAGAACTTAATCAGACAATTCTGGGGCTTGTATTGAAGCTAAGCTCTCCTCCGTTGCATCATTTGAAGATATGAAAACATCCCTAAGGAACAACGGTTGGTTATAAAATTTCCACGAACTTGTGTGGTTTTGGTGCATTTCCAACTTCCAGATCTTTGTTTATCCAACTCACGCAGCTGGGACATAAAGTATGCGTGGACATTTCTCCATATACTTTTGGCAACATTCATTGAAACAGAAAAAAAAAACTGCCATGTAGCTAGGAATGTAGAAAACAAAGGTTTTACTTTTGAATTAAGTTGTGTTATAAATTTTAATTATTATTTTACTTCCAGATTCCTGGCACCTGGAGACCCATTTACTTATCTTGCTGGACGTTTAAAAATGGGAAAAGTATCGGAAATGATTACTAACGGACAACGTATGGATTTATGGAATGAGTTAAAATATGAGAACAAGCCAATTCCTACAAGAAATATGGGGTATTTAATTGCAGAAATCTCTATGAAAAAAGGCATTTTCCTTATTGTATTGGGTGCATTTATGGAAAACCCCATCTAAAAGTGGATCACCATATTACAGCTATAAGCAATTTTTTTCCATTCTCCTCCAAGCAGTTGTGGATTCCAATCACCAGTTAATTGCTATTGACATAGGAAATCCAGAGAGACAAATTGGTGGTGGGAATTTTTGGATGTCCCCTTTATTTCATCCATTAGAGGCAAAGGAACTCAATGTTTCAAAAGATATACCTCTCCTTTTCACAAATACAGAAGTGCCGTTTGTTCTCCTTGGTAATAAAAGATACCTTTACTCTACTTAAGGTGATCTTAACCTCGCAGTGACTTGGATGATGAGAAATAATTTTTAACTATTGGTTGAGTCATGTAAGGAACAATGTTGAATGAGCTTTTTGCTTAATGTCAGCTGAATTGATACTGTTAAACAAGTCAAATTGAGACAAGTGTACAGCACGCTGTTGAAATGATGAAGAAAATTTCCATTTTGCACAACTACGTTCCAGCACATGATAGGTGTGAGTCATTTAACACTCCACAACAGAGCCATACAACAGTCAGAAGGCATGAAGTCATGGCATGGGTAAACCATCAGATTTAAAACAGTTGCATTCAGAACCCAACAAGGCTTACTTAAATAGTGGTGCTATATTTTATTTCATGATAATTTCCATTGTTTTAATCTTTTTAGCTCTCAAAATTATTTGTATTCGTAAAACATTTTACAGAATACCTATTTTTTTCCAGAGTTATCCTCTTTACAGATCGACAAAAATACATAAATTGTTTTCGCGCTTTACACTTCACTCATTTCGTTCAACCAGTCACATACTAATGTGGTCACATTCCCTAAAATATTATTATATACTGAATACAGAACAATGTATCTGAACCTTGCATAACTTATACCTAAGACCCTACTCTACCAGTGGCGTATCCTAGTAATGCGAGGCAGGTGTGATGGCCTGCTGCTACTCAAAATGAATATGTACCTACTCCTCTTAACCAACCCCTTCCCCTATTAATTAAAACCCCCCAACTATATTCAACTATGCAAAGATAGTTATTGAGCTGGGAAACAAATTTATTTACTAAATGGTGAATATTTCTACTTACAGGTTTCACTTGAAGATCAGATCCATTTTTCTTTCCTTTTGCAAAATTTTCTCTGTTACGGCATTGTAAAATGTATTCTTCATTCTAATCTTGCTCAGAAGTTCCTTTCCAATCGACAATAGGCTAAGAATGGAGAGTCAATCTTGTCCTTGTTTAGATCTGCGCCAACTGTGGATTCGCTTTAATGATGAAAACAATTAAATCAGTTACTTTAGACATCGTTATCCCAATAGGGACGTGATGTGTGAAACACCTTGATTAGACCTGCAATCAACACAAGTATGTTTGTGTCTATATTATAACTCGTTAAAGTAGAACTAACACACACTCTACTACGAAGGTGCGTCTGCCTCAACACAATGGCAATTGAAATTGGAAGCAATTATTAATTTAAGGTTAATCAAAATACATAACAGCACTCCTGCCTTGCGGCTACTAGACTTTAACCCAATGAACATTTAAAAGAATAATAGTTAATAATACCTAATTCTCGAAAGTCCTAGTTTAAAGAGTTGCAACGTTGATAGTTAAATGAGCTAGCTAGCCTGAGTTAACTCCATATTGAGTTATGAGATACACAGGTTAATTTCCTAGAAGAGCAAATATAGGTTTACATTAGTTAATGGCGAGCTACCAGGAATCAAGGCTGTCTATTCCTCATTAGTACTGCCTGGTCTTTCAATAGTATATTTTCCTCGGTCCCGGCACAGATTTATCTGATTGCCAAACCCTTCCTTCACCTCTGACAAGACGTGTATTAATCACAACTTGTGAATGTGAGGAATGCCAGGCCTCCACCGTGGTTCGGATTCCACGTTAAATTGTAGGTCCTCCATTTCATCTCACAATCACCCTACCATCACACATTAGCGTAAGTGCGTATAACCCGAACGGGTAGTAAGACGCGGTGCTAATAATAATAATAATAATAATAATAATAATAATAATAATAATAATAATAATAATAATAATAATAGTATATTTAAATATCAACACAGGTCCGAACACAGACCATAACACCAGCAAACAGTTAAACATTAATTTATTCAAACGGTGCATGAAGGGGGCTGGGCAAAATAAATACTACCCCGCAGGCCACTACTCTGCATTAGTAGCATACCCACGAGTTTATTACCGTAGGAAGGTACACCAATAGAAAGAGTAGAAACTGGAATCTGTCAAAGACACAACTAGGTCATGGAACAAAGCTCTAGATAACCTGATTTCCACCAATATTGGATATTATTATTATTATTATTATTATTATTATTATTATTAGCACCACGTCTTACTACCCGTTCGGGTTATACGCACTTACGCTGATGTGTAATGTTAGGGTGATTGTGAGATGAAATGGAGGACCTACAGTTTAACGTGGAATCCGAACCACGGTGGAGGCCTGGCATTCCTCACATTCACAAGCTGTGATTAATACACGTCTTGTCAGAGTTGAAGGAAGGGTTTGGCATTCAGATAAATCTGTGCCGGGACCGAGGATTGAACCCCGGACCCCATCACAGAAGTCTGACATCTTACCTCCTAAACCGCCAGGTCACCTAAGATATCAATAAATTAAACTAAATATCCAAATTTACCATCAATAAATACGTTTTAGAGTAGTAATATTATACCGTACTCAAAATTTGTTTTATGTACACCGCATCTTACTACCTAACCGGCCTCGTGGAATAGTGGTCATAGTACCTGGCTGCTAGCCTATAGGTCCCGGATTCGATTCCCGCCTGGTTCTGGGGGATTGTTCTTGAAAGGGTGATCATTCCCGTGATCACCAGTGTTTGGTTAGACAGGAAGATCTTCATTTGTTCTACCCAGTTATATTCCCTTTCATTATTCCCTTATCTCATCAGGACATCGAAAGATCTTCCACGAAAAAGACGTAAGATTAGTATATTTAGGCGTCCCCTGGGCAACAGTACATTGCTACTAGCTATTTATTCTACAAATTGATGTAGCCCAGACATTCATTTGAATGTTATCTTACTACCTGCCCTACCTATCCAAATATTTAAATTTATAGGGTGGGGTTGAATAAGGTATAATTTATCGGAATTCAGTACAACTTTTGTGGCGGGAGAGTGGGAAAACTATATTGGTTCACTTAGCCTGGATTCAATCCCCAACCTATGAGGGTAAAATGAGTATTAAATGAGTTGGTAAATTGAGTATTAAATGAGTTGGTAAACTTGCAGTAAACGTCGACTTTTCATCTCATTTGTTGCCTGTCCCATTATCCTCTGTTTAACCCTTCCAATTTCACGGAAACCTTTCCTCTGTTTTTTTTTTAAAATAACGTGAAATTATTGTCGCCATTGGACTCTAACTTGAGGATTCTCTAACATTAATGACGTAACCATCTGCTGACATTATCACTCCTAAAGACCCCTCATACCTTTCATCCTCTCTGACAGCCACCGAGGGACTAATTGGCGTCACTGCCAACTCAACTCTCTGTCATCGTCTGAAATACATTTTGTTATCGTTGCCCTAGCTAGCACTGTTCAAATTATAACGTTACGTAAAGTCGTTTCAGAGCTTGTATAGCTATAGACACAAGAACTGATAACTACCTATATACAGGGTGGGGTGGAAACAATTAGACGATCTATGCTGAGGAAAGTGATGGACAACGTTCTGAGGTTTGTCTGACGTCCGATGGAGCTCATCTGAGTGACAAAAAGTGTAGTATGTAATTTGTTTTTATTTAGCTAGTTAAAATTTTAAGTTTCAAGTTACTAATCGTCTAATTTTTTTGGCCTTATCCTGTATTTTGTTAGGAATATACCCAAATCGCCGGTGACCACGTGAACTAAACTTCAGTCTTGTCTGGTTTTGATTTGCTGGTGAAGGAGAGGTCAGATATCAAATTCTGTACGAATGTAACGAGGGTGTTTTTTTCCTCGTAAGGGATTTCCTACCATCCCTAAGAGCGATTGCGGGTACTTGTCAGTTAATTCATTACTCCTCGTCCTTACTACATTAATTTCGTCCAGATATGCCCAACTGAGAGCCCCAGGCCAATTACCCAAGAACTGATGCATCCTTCAGCCAGGTAACAGTTGGATATGACTGAACTAAAGGTTCTTTTTCCTTAAGGTCATTCAACAATAAACATTTTATTGCACAATTTTAACAAGTATATAATTATAAACTATAAATAGAAATTCAATAATTTGTATAATAAAGGCAACAGTGCCGAAATATCATTCTATTTGTGTTAAAATGTGTGTGTGACTACTTCTACTATAGAAGACAGAAGAAAGGAAGAAGATGTCACCTTTGTGCAGTGGATTCTTCACACATTTTAGGTGGGCTTTCTTCATCAAATTTACTCTTAGCAATTTATTTTTCCTTTTTATTTAGTTCTTTAAATTTACTTTACTATAAAATTCAATAATTTAAAATCATCACATTTCAAGAGCTACAAATGGTTGAACTTGCTATGTTATGATTTTCATGTAGGCCTATATCATTGTTTAGGTAAAGTAATTGGTATATGGGGCTTAAATTTAGTATAACTAGACATGCATATGAGGTTTACATACTCATCTACTTAATGGCATAATGGCATTAGGAACTTGAAAGTCCATTACCGCACTTACAAGAGTAAGCCATTTATCCCTATCTTGAGCTAGTTCTATCCAGTCCACCTCATTACACCCTATATCTTTCAGGTCCATTCTAATGTCATCCTCCCATCTGCGTCTAGATATTCCCAATGGTCTCTTCTCATTGGGTTTTTCAGTAGGTATTCTGAACAAGGTTCGAGATTCTTCCATTCGTGCTGCATGTCCTGCCTACTGTAATCTACAAGACTTGATCATTCTAACCATATCTGATGATGAGTAAAGGATATGTGACTCATACTTATTTATTCTCCTTCACTCCCCAGTAGGCTCATCTCTTTTAGGGCCAAATATCTAAACACCATATTTTCGCACACACAGAATTTATTTTAGTCATGTTAGCTAAGAGATCACGTTTCACAGCCATAGAGGACAACCGGTAAAACTATTGGTGTTTTGTATATTCTGAGTTTTACATTCCTGAGCAGCAGGTGAGATGTAAACAACTTACTGAACGAATAATTTACCGACTGTATTCTTTTACTAATTTTCAATCTTATATAGTTATTGTTTTATTTATAAAATTTAAAGAAAAGTAATTTTAATGTACACAAGCAGTTTAGAAGTGGTAAAATTATATTATTTTAAATTAGATATAGATAATGTTCTTTTTATATCCTGATAGTTTGATTTTATCCAATTTTGTGGTACACAATGTTGTTATTTAAAATTAATTAGTTTTAACCCAACTCTACTCGTTATTTTTTTTCAATGTATCCGAAATAACAATTGCAAATATAGATTTGAAATATATTTTTCATGAAATTTCTTATTTTGACTGCACTGATTATAGATACAGCCCCGCTAGCAGAACATTATACGAGTACATTCGTCCAAAGAAGAAAGTCAAACAATCCCAACTAATGAAACACCCAGGAAAAACGGTTATCGGGTTGGTGTTGCTGGAATGGGCTGACCCACTGCGATGTGCTATCTTTTCAAAGATAGCCTCCTACCCCCACCTATGTTTAATTCCATGCCAAAATGTTATAGACTCAAAAACATCTTAGTAATTCCCATGGTAGAATGACCTTACTGGATTACTTCTCTATTCCAACTTCTTAAGTGACAGAGTGATTTAAGGCGTCACTCTGGTGTTAGAATGGCCTGCTGAAGACGGGGAAATCGAGGTTCGAATCTCGGTTGAGTGTACCGAGGGTGATTTTTCAAAAGAAAATGTTTTTCGCTCTCCCTCTATGAAAATGCAGGTACAGTTCCTATAAGCTCAGCCTACCTCATTCCTAAATCCATTAGTGTAATTAGTACCATAAGCATATAAACCTACGGAAAGTAAGACGCGGTGTTTAAAAAAAAACTCTATTTTTACGTAGATTTAGGTAAATTTCCACTCAATTCTCCATTTCGTATCCCTAATTCAATAATGCATATATAGACACAGGGTGGATGTCTACGTTAATATGGATATCCCCTTAAGTCAGTGTCACAAGGGGCTAGTTTACTGGCTTCTAGTAAAATATGTTTTTACTAGCGGTTGGTAACCCTATCACACGAGGCGAGTTAAGTATTTTCTGGTTGGCTGTTGTGTTAAAATGTCGTCAGGAGCTGTAAGGCCTGATGTTTAGAGACGCTTATGTTCGTTATCTACTAGAACTAGCACTTTTTCGTGGGGTTCACACGAGTATATTTGAGAGCTAATTGCTAATGACAGGTCGGTCACGTGACCTTGTGTCGTTAAATAGCGATTGTAAAGATTTTTTTTAGCACCACGCCAATTTAAAGAAAGTGAACCCGCACTTGCGTCAAAGGAGAGTGGAAGACCATTTTGGAAAACCGACCTCATCACACCTAAACGGGTTTTGAAACCCGGCCTCCCTGTCATCGGAAATCTAGTCTAGTACGAGCGTAACAACTTAGACCAGGGGTGCATGACCTTTTAACACCTGAGGGCCAATTTTACTTAAATGTATTAATGGCGGGTTTCAAGGCTATTTCCCTTCCCGTTCCCCCAACTTCATTAACCACCCATCTAAATTTCCCCCTTTATCCTTTATTTAACAATAGGCCCATAAATTAAAGCGAAAAATGAGGCTTGAAAAACGTAATGAGACGTATTAATGTGGGAGCGTAGGGAGCGCGAGTAAAGGCCAGTGTTTTTGAAGTTTTTATAAAAAATATATATTTTTGGCCAACATATTGCTCCAGTAGAAGTATAGAGTTTAATTTTATTTTCATAACATCAACAGTTATTGGATATCTATAATGAGCATAGCGACATTAGACGAGAAACTTTTTAAATGAAGAGAAAAATTTGTCATTACATTCCAGAGCACCCTTGACAGATATTAAAGAAGTGTAGAAGTCACCATGAGATGAAAATTAAACTTTTATGTTTCTAAAGGAGAAATATTTGATTTATATTGACCAAATAAATGTTTTGATCTAAAAACTGTCAAAACTACGTCTCTTAAGTTCCTTACATACCCACCTTGAAAAATTGCACAGCTTCTCTTAAACTATCTCTAGGGGGCTATTGATTAAAAAAAATGGCATACCTAAAATAAAGTCTTAGTTCACAGGAACTATAGCTATTAGATTCCAAAATAAAAATTGATTTTTGAAGAAACACCTTTAAAAAAACAAACAGACAATTGCACTAAAATTATTTATTTGAGAAAACACAAATTCTTGCAAAAGAGAAAAAATAGGCCGCCATTGCTGTTTACTTATAATGGGCATAATGAGAGACACTACACTGTTTTTTATTAGTCTGTCAATATCGGGCTCAATGTTGGATACAGCAATTTGCAAGTTTCTCCTCCAAAAAGTCATCAGTAAGATGGGAAATACATCTTATTATGACCTTTTTTTTATCAAAGAAATTTACTGTTCACATAATTAGACGCTTCCGATTATTGTTGCCGTTTTTAGAGCATGAATATTCAACGCTTCCATTTCCTTACGCAAGTAATTTTTATAAAAATAGCAGTAAAGGAACTTCTGAAAATGTTGACTTTAATTAAGAGGTACATCGAAGATAAATTTTCTCCATCTGGAGCCACAGCGGGCCACGGGTTCTGCACAGCTGCCTTAGACCATGCGTCTATCGAAGCAGGTGTAAAGTTGAACCTGTTCAACTACACTAGTCGCTAGTAAAACACTCGCTAGCGAGCTCCACTGGTCGTTAGTAGATTGTTCACACGACGCTAGTTCATTGATTTTACTAGCAGCTTCTTCAAGCCTCGTATGGTACATGCCTTAGGAGGATATACTTCACTTGATAGGAGCTCCCTAGAAGACACACACAATCTGTGATTTCAAAAAGGACACAATCATACAAACTTTCTCATATAGCTTATTGTAACTTAGAACAATATTTTCAAAAATAGGTTTTCACTAAACTACCCTTAAGCAAGTTTTCCGTATATAAACAAACATCCCATTTTCTTAGTCACAATAAACACTTTTCATATATAAATTTTAAACATAATAGTTAAAACCATCTTTAAAAAGTTTCAAATTTTAAAAAAATCAGTAAAATTACAAATAAAATATATTATTATTATTTATTGTGATTTTTTTTTCATAAACCCATTTTGAACTAAATCTTAAAGACAATTTTCAAGTTTTTGAAAAATTAACCAATATCATATAAAATCATATAGAATAGTCCTTTGAAACCAATTGTACAAAATCTTTAGAGCTATTTTCGATAAATTTCATGTTTTTTTAAACAAATAAACATTCATTATTAAACTAGCTAGGCCCCTACCACTAAATGATATTTTAAGAAAAATACATATGTAAATGTTACCACCCCCATATTTCATATGTGGGTCTATGGTTGTCAGGATGTGTTGTGGCTGAGGATAGGAGGGGTGAGGATATTTGATTGTGTGGGCTCGTAATTAATGTTCGGCTTGGATTTTTGTGGTTTTTATCTGTACTACTAGGTCTATTACAAATGTGATGTTAAAAAGAGATATTAAAAGATATTATGAAAGCATTTAAAATACTATTTAGGCATTTGTGCCAGAACTATGTATTGCAATGAATAACCAATGGTCTGACTGACCTCTAGGTGATCTTATATGGTTGATGAACCCCGGTACCCTGGGCTCGAGTAGTAACCCTCCAATACAGGTACTGATGATCCAGTGTCCTAACCCACGCAGCCCCAAAAAGGGCAGAGTGACCCCCTAGACTCGATGGTAATTAGTCAGCCATGTTGGCTGGATATACCCCTTTATATTCTCCTTCTGGCCTGGTTTACCGTAAGGAGTTCTAACACTCTGTTTATGTTGACAACGTATATGTAATCACAGCAACTGGCAATACTCGTTTTGTCATTCACAATCCAGAGCACAACACTATTAAACAAACACGCCTCTCAATTTAAGCTGTGTGATTACATAAACATATTTATATTGTTTAAGAGTTACCAGATAGGGTCTAACCGTTTTGAATCAAATCGTTAGAGCAATTTTTAAAATGTTTCAAAAATGGTTTACATTTTTATTTTTTATGTCAAGCACTTCCCTGGTAACATTTTGACTATTAAAAATTCACCCTTCAGTAAACTACCCTAATTTAAGGATTGGGGTCGTCATAGTAAAAAGTCCTGAGTTATAGCTATATAAAGTCTTAATAACAAGTTTGAATAAAATCCATCGAACTGTTTTGGATTTTTACCCAAGGAAAGACAATTTATTGGTTTCGGGGGTATATCAAAAGTAAAGATTAGTCATAATACTAAAGAAAATTTTAAGAATTACAATGCTTTCTTTTTATCTAGAAAAAGTCATGGTTAAAAAATCTGGATATCTATTGTATTATCTTTCAAATTAAATTTTGTTGATATATTGTATTAAAGGTTAAAAAATGCAAGGGTTTGGCGAAACACAAATAAATATATATAAATTTAATTAGAAATATATATGAAAAGTATTGTACGTTGTTCTTTTAAATAGTGAGATGCATTAATTAAAATACCACCATTGTGATTTTTATATAGTTAGAACATAAGATACATATATTCATTTATGACGATTAAAATATTTTACCCCGTGATATCTTAAAATTAAAAGTATGTTGTGTCACAGACTTTGGCACACAATATTCTTAAGTTGTTTTTAGCGTTGATGTATTCTAGTAGACGTGCAGATGTGTAGTGAATTATGATGAGGCAGTTATTGTTGGGATATAATTCCAGTCGATAATTTTCAGAAGTTTTGTTATATTTCTGGATTTTGTTTTTGACGTTTCTTCTGTATCTTATCAGACCTAGGATTAAAATTTAAGAGCGTGCATCACAATCCTTCAACACAGTAGGCATGTCAATGCTGCGGCCCGTGGGCCGTATGTTGCCCGATACTGACTCTGTTCGCCCTGCGGACCTTTTGATTAACAAACAAACAAACAATGCAGCCTGTTTCATATTTTTTTTATAAACGCTGAAGAAATACATCAATTGGAATAATAACATCTAAAATTCAAACATTATTTTAAAAGATTTACCTAGTGAGGTTGGCCTATCAAATTTATATACTTTACTCTCAAAAACTTGTTAAACTTGCACAGTGTACACCAAATATGTGCAATGTTTGGCAACACATACCTGTGTGAAAGTTGAGTTTTTGTTGTTTAGTAGGGATTTTTAATTTTTCTTCTGACAAATTACATTAAAAAAAATATATTCTGTGTGTATGTGAAGCTAAGTGGACAGGTAATGATGTTTTGATGACGAGTGATGTTAGCCTGACACTGTGGTCAGGTGTGGATGGATGAATAAGTCAGGGAGTAGGTTTAATCCTAAGTCCAACATCTAAGCTGTTTGTGAGAAGGTGAATAATTGAATCTAATGGTCAAAAAATATATTTTAAATTGTATGTCCCTTTGAATACAAATAGATTTCTAAAGAATATTGAGATTTGCAAACTTGGTTTCTTAAATCGCTTGACTTTCAACGTGAATCTCAATATACCTGATAAATTAAATGCTTTCTTTCGAACATTTGTCAATAATGGTCCCGCAAGTAACGGATGGACCATGGATGCCCTAGTAGTAAACAATTTCCCCCCTTCCCTTCTCCCTGCCCAAATAGACCTTGTCAATACCCCCTCCCCACCATCCCACATCACCCTCTGGTAATATTGCAGTTCCGTCTCTCGGTAATAACATCCGTCCAACTCCCTGCCCCCTCGGGGGGGTCATGTTCTTATTACATCGCCCGCGGCTCTTTTCAATGAAGAATTCACTCCCCCCCTCTTCTCCCGTAATCACCCCCCCCCCCC
>CABFWO010000968.1:172155-220965 GCA_902155825.1 Timema genevievae
GAAAACCTCGGCCCGGTGAGTACAAAGCCGACAGTTATATAATCCAGGGGGTGGGGGTGGGGGTTCTTGGACCCCCTCTTGTTTTATGGATCTTGCCCGCATACTTACAAGACTTTACATCACGTTTCTGTTGAATTAAGGTCAACATACTTTTGCACATGTTCCTATTTTATACAGGTTTCGTTTTATTGTAAGGCAGATGATTTATTTTAAAAAAAGAAGTCTGTTTCAAACACATTACTATCTTCCTCATCACTAATCCAGTTATGGCATACATAACTTCTAGGTTAACCTTTGGACATTATTGTTGGGAATGAAAATAGAGAAAGGGCACGTTTGGAAGGACATTATCTGACAGTTACAAAATTAAAAAAAATTATTTCATACATTCATACGCCAGTCATCTGATCTGCTGATCCGCTGATATATAGTATTGATGCCTGTATGATCGTAACTAATATTAGAGTAAATTGTTATAGTTGTCGACCCATGAAAGATATTTATATTCTCCAAACTCTACTGGATATCGTTTTCTAAAACATTATCATTACCTATATTCTACATTAACTATATTTAAACATTGCAAACATGTGAAATATATAAATTGATTCTTATTTTGCTATTAGTATGCACATTTTTAAATGATAAAACCATTTAGAGTAGAAACAAATTATATAAGCTAAGAATTTATGAAGGTATTTATAAATCTAATATCAACAATAATTAATAACTTAAGTACTAACCATCTCAGTTTTTATTTGTTTCGTTACTATTTATTTGAAGATAGTTGTTTTTCATTTAAAATATTTAGTAGAAAACACACAGATTTATAAATAAAAACATGTAGTTTAAGAGCTGCATAACAAGTTTTAAGGAACACACTCTATCCAGACCTCTATTAAAGCCTGATTGTTGTAGGTCTATATTATCTCTTAAGTACTTGCATGGAAATGATGAAGTAGTCAGTTATCTCAATCGTTCCCGCCAAACACTTCACTTTACCTTCAAGTCGGTCATCCATTAGCGCCTCTTTAAAGTCGTCTCTGAAATATAATTTCGTACCACTGGTGGAGATTATTTTACGATTGTGGGGGGGACAAATACCGCAGGATAAATAATTGATACAAACCGTAAATAATAATTCCACTGTAACATTTTATGTTACGTTTCTATCTATAATGTATGACGTTTAATAGAGTATTGATTAAACACCTTAAATGGGCTTTAGTTTATACAAACACAGTTCTTGTTAAGGATTAACTTAACAAGTGGAGGCTTAGATAATATAATGTACATTTATGAATCACAATATGATAAACTTAGATGACTAAAAACTTCAGATGCGCCAGCAATTTTTAAAAATATTCCTCAACTTTTTTTGTATAACCATCAAATATAGTGAATTATATTATAGACTAACTCATAATCTTTTTATTAGCAAACTTTCACACGTGGCTAGGAATTTTTAACTCTAGGATTTTGATTTATGTCCCCAATAACTGTACCAACTGAGTCATTCAGAGTCAGTTGTCCATTTTAAACTCTAGGATTTTGATTTATGTCCCCAATAACTGTACCAACTGAGCCATTCAGAGTCAGTTGTCCATTTTTAACTCTAGGATTTTGATTTATGTCCCCAATAACTGTACCAACTGGGCCATTCATAGTCGGTTGTCCATTTTAATTTTATTGTTACTGTGATAATACTTCGTGCTCTACGTATTATTAACTTTGCCCGGCTTATCAGCGTATTTATTCAAGTGGGGCATGAACAAGGAAGATATAATTTAAAGGAAATGTAGCAGAATTTTCATCGAGGAAGAGTGGGAAACCATTGAGGAATAAATTGCATCAAGTCACCCAGCTGATATTCGAACCTAGATCTATCTATCGTCCACAAACCAGACCATACAAGGTTGACACCTTTGCCTGAGTGCCTGACTATCAATCGACCTCTTTAATGACCCACTAGGTTGGGGTTGGATCCCAACCGGTTGCACTTGGGGTGCATTTTTTTATTTCCATTGGTGAACGCTCATCATGGACGATAATGCTCAAATTTGATAGTTTTTAATATCCCAAAAGTGGAAGTAAAACATGCAACACTAAAAACAATACAATAAATGAGACAGTTGAATAGTTGGACCACCATAGAAAACATTACCTGGCAGTGATTTTTTTTATTATAATGAAATAGAGCTAGGAAGGTAGATGTAGATAAAAAAAATAGGTCAACATTGGAATAATTTGACAAGATTTTTGATTACTTTTTCATAGATGATTACATCTGTAAATAATACAATTTGACGTATGAGTACATGAAATAAATATAGTACATTTTTAAAGTGTAAGATACTCTTTCTACAATATTTGTATATAAATCTACTTTCATTTATTCATACACTGATCCATCTGTTATTCTGCTAATACCTTTGAAACTCATTTTTATATTCTAAATGTAACAAAGGGGCACTCATTAAAAGTCTATGTCTGTTATTTTCAATTTGATTTCTTTCACGGCACCTCATTATAATAAATAATCAAAACATATTTTAATTTAATTTTGATTATCTACAAAAATCAGTTGAATTGAGATATTAATTAAAATTAAAACTTAATAAATCAACCATTGATTATGATTATGGTAATAAATATAATTTAAGAATAAATAATCAATGTAGTATATTATATTACTAAGGACAGTTTTTAATAAATGCTTTTCCAGTTACCCTCCACGATGGTATATTTGCCCTAAGATATACTTTCCGCAGTTATTAGAAATTATACTACTTATTGTCTGACGCTTTATCTCGGTCGGTAGCGCATTTACCTCATCGATGAATATTCACGGGTTTGATTGTCATTAAAATGTTATAGAAGTCTCTTTAAATATGTCTTAAGCTATAGATTTTTACAAAATTCACTGAATCTCTGGGCCTGGACTCACTAAAGGGCATGAATCTGTTTCGGAAAAAGTATTTAAATGGTGTAACTTTGCGCCCTAGATGCATCCTTTTTTATTCACCCCATTTTTATATTCGCAAAATTTGAAAAGAACTAAAGTGACGTCATCATGACCTTTCATTTGCACTTTTCTTTTATTAATCCGTGCGAAGAATTTATTCCCAAAGTTAACGATAGTATATTTGAAATCTCTAATGAAAATAGCTCAAAATATTAATATTATAAAACATTTTCCTATAAATTATAAATTTTGGGTAGTTTTTAAACAACAAATTATGCATTACAAAGTACTTATTTATATTATTAACGATCTCGTTGCACTAATAAAACAATAAAGAATCTTTAAAACCTGTTTTAAAAATATACTTATACGCCATATTTAGTGACGAGATGTCTTTAGATTTAGTTGGAACACGAAAACTCATTGGGTCTAGAGAAATATTTCACAGCTTGTTGTTTTATTTGACACTATTTTATTTTATAGTCATGTAAGAAAAGTCACGGAGCTATAAGAATGTAAAATGCAAGAATGCCAGATAGATAAGAGCTTTGTTACCTTTCTACCTTTGTCTAGATTAAAATAAATTGTGTGATTTCACGAAGAGTGTTATTTTAATTCCTTTTATCATTAATTGGATTACAATTAATTAAATGTGGGTGACCTGGTGGTCTAGGGGTAAGGTGTCAGACTTCTGTGCTGAGGGTCCGGGGTTCAATCCTCGGTCCCGGCACAGATTTATCTGATTGCCAAACCCTTCCTTCACCTCTGACAAGACGTGTATTAATCACAACTTGTGAATGTGAGGAATGCCAGGCCTCCACCGTGGTTCGGATTCCACGTTAAACTGTAGGTCCTCCATTTCATCCCATAATCACCCTACCATTACACATTAGCGTAAGTGCGTACAGCCCGAACGGGTAGTAAGACGCGGTGCTAATAGTAGTAGTAATAATAATAATAATAATAATAATTAAATGTGCATTCTAAGAGTTAGGCCTATTTATAATGATAATATGCCACTCTCTTAATTTATTGAAATATGATTTAAAAGTTGCACATAATCTTAAGTGGGTGGAAATAAGCCGTTCAATTTTTATCTCAAACGATGAGTGTATCTTTTATTAAATAAGGATTTAGGCACATCTTACACATGTGAATCTATTTGTTACTTTTTGTGAATGCAAGCCGTGTAGTGTCACTGGAATTTACTACGAACCACCATGATTTAGACGAGCGAGAAAATTGATCCATACGATTTTTATCCAGGGTACAACGACTAGTAAATATTAAAATATCGTGTCGTTCTTCGACGACTTCCGTGTCACCCACTGTTCCCGGCCTCCTAATACGTAAAGATTTTGAAACGCCTGTGTTCGTAGCCATCACGCACAACATCAATGCTCTGCGGGATTGCCTAAAGTACCCTTTCGCCAACTAGATCGTTTTATTGAAACGCGCTTCCAACTTGCGATGTAGCAGTGAGGTTCTGAAACATTTCTGTCTCTTGATTTTAATTTTTGCATTTAGCTTAGGGGCTATTAATGATTTAGTATAAGGAATAGCTATGAGGAGATTAGTTGAGAGAAAGTGCAACTACATTAGCGTGGAGAGTGTAGTCATCGACAATCCAGTCTTACATGACGCCATAAACTGTATGATCTCGCTGTCAGTGCTTACATTATTGTTTTAACTGAGTCCAACCACCCGTATAGGTTCTTAACATATTCACACCTAGGTTGAATTAAGGAAGGCAGATCTGAGAGGAAGTGTAACCGTATTTGCGTAGATAGGTATTGGAGAACTCTAATGGAACAAAACACCTTGCCTGAATTCGAACCCCAACATCCTCGTCACCAGAAAACTGGACACGAAAAAACTGACGATTTAGTCTATGCACTCACCAATATACGTGCGTGTGTATTAACCCCCTTTTTAGCTGTGGGATTCACATATCCCAGAGATCTTATAGCCTAGGGCTTTTTATACATATTGAATCTAGTAAACGTTGACGAAGAGGATTGAACTTAGATCCAATTTTTTTTTCAATGGTGTGGTTTTCAAATTTGATTTAACACTGTGGTTTTTCCATATTTTTTCCCATTTTAACACAGGTGTAATTTTATTCTGAACTATCCGCCTCACTCCTGCTTCTTAGACAAAGCAACTTTTTTTGTTTCAATAACAAAGGGGCCCTAGGCACGCCAAAGCGGACTGAGCTTCCCCACCTAGTTACAGCTCCCAGTTTAACCAATTATATTTTTTTATCCATGCTAGAAATACAACCCAAGACCTTCAGATCTGCAGAAGATGCTCTCACGATTAAGTACTGACCAAAAAACTATGCTTAATCAAAGGTAAAACCAAAGAACACCCTATTAAATCGTATTTATAAGAATAAGATAGGATTAGTATTAATACTACTTGAATTCTTAGAATATCAATTTAAAAGTGTTTTATGATGATCAATTTTAAATATAAAGAGAAGCCGAAACGTGGCTTTAAACATCCAAAGCAAAGTCAAAGCCGAAATCAAAAATAATCTTTTTGTTGCTGTCACAAAGCACTAATTTATTATTATTATTTTATTTATGGGTAACCCGCTTCAATGACCGAATGATCTAATGCATCACTCTAGTATAGACTGTCTGGTTGATGACGAGGAGATTGGGGTTCTAATCCACGCAAATGTGGGTAGATTAACTTTAAATGATTCCTTTCTCATCCTTAGCCCATTAAAATAATTATCATGTATGCGTATAACCTGAACAGGTAGTAAGACGTGGTGATAAAAACCTCTGGGTACATGTCTTATAATATATATATCTTCCCTTATTCCCTAGATATGTAGACATCCTGAGCAGGTATTAAGGCGTGAGGTAGATGGAAGATAATTTGCAAAGCCAAAGGTGATATCCATGTCATTATTGTTATTTATCATTAAATTGAATTTCATCATGATAAAATTATAAATGTCACATTATTTCCTCGATCTAAAATATTATAATGGGTCTGTTAGTAAATAAATCAGTATCACAGAATATGGCACCATAAATATATTAATCATGAATAAATAAGAGTTCCTTTTAAAAATGTAGTCTTAATAAATATTTTGTGATAGACTGGCGAGTCTTTTAATAAATTAATCGGTCAGCGATTGGAACCCTAATTAAAATATACCGAGCGTATGGCAAGTAGCAATACAATCTACATTAACAATTACCCAATTTACACGCATTACTAAATAAGACCTTTGAAAAGTCATGCATACAATTCCCAATAATTAAATAAATAAAGCGTGAGTGATCAAAGTGGGTTCTACAATTAACTTTTTTAAATGATAAGCAATTAAAACAGTAATGAGGCAAAAATAGAATACAACAAAGAAGTAGGCCAATTTGAAAATAAAAACATAGTTTTATTTTAAGTCTTAATCCAATTAGTTATTAATTAAAATATATATCTACTTAATTAGGACGTCAATTATAACTGGTTTACAGTAAAAAAAATTAGCACCACGTCTTACTAACCATTCTGTTTGTACGCTTATGTAATAACTACGCTAATCGGTCGGGGATACATCCAACGCGTACCCTGAACGCGTAGTTTTCAAACACATTTCAACTAACTTGACCTTTTTTTTTGGGTATCCATAACTTAACTACAATATAAAATTATTTGTTACTTTTAACTGAATTATAAACCTTTTTAAAATAATTATATAATTTATGAATCGTCATGTTGCACTCTAACTTTTTTTTAAATAATATTTGTCGAACAGTACAAATTTGATCCGTTGTTGATTTATTTCGTCGAAATCCGCACTGATTATCCCCAATTATTTTCTCTGCATGTAGCGTCAATCTCATTATAGTTATGCTACATTAAATTTTGTAGCTTGTTGGTAGTAGTTAGATACCTCTATAGTTACAATCTGTTTTATCTCCCTTTTTGAAAATGGGTAATATTATACTTTCCTTACATTCTTTCAAATATCATGGTTTCAATATGAAACATATTTTAATAACATTTTACCACTTCCCTTTATTAACACTACAAGAATTGAATCAATACCTGGAACTTTATGGTTCTTTAAATTATTAATATTTTATTGACTTCACGAATAATATATAATTATATTAATTTTTCTAAATTATTAATTTTAATATTTGTGTTGTCAATAATATGAATAATTTTTAGATCTAATTCAATTAGAATTTTATTAGAATTTGATGATTCAGGTTTAGTTTCATATCGTTTAATAATTCATGATCAAAATATAAAATTTTATAATACTGGCATATTAACAACTTTATCAAATTGTATTGGTGATATAGCTTTATCAACAGCAATTTGATTGATGTTACATTTTTGAAGATAAAATTATATTCTCTATTTAAGTTATATCAAAAATATTGATGTATTAATGGTATTAATAATAGCACAGTTTTAAAGTGTTGTTGCATGTCTAGATAGTACGTTGTACAGAAATGTACTACTATATTCGATTGTGCCCAATTTGTATGTACCCGCATCGGTGTGAACTTTTGACTAATTGTCAGGATCATTGGCCTGCTGGTGACGGAAATATCAGGCTCCCTTCCGGGTAAGGTATACTGACTGATATACTGAGGCTGATATTCATAAATGATTTCCCAATCTCCCTCCAGACAAATGAAGGAAAATATTCAGCAAATAATAGCTTCAACACTCCTACCATCATTAGGGTAAAATAATCAATCGGTGAGTAAAACGCACTTTATATGTGGCAATTTATGTTTGAAATGTATTGCGCTTTAACTTTCTTTTGTTTTTCACTACATATCACAAACCAAACATACGAGTGGTTCCTATTTAATTTTGCCAATAAACTGGGGGTGATGAAGGTAGAATTTGTAGGAAGTAAAATAACATTTTCATAGATTGAAAGGGAAGAGCAATCTAGGAGGAACTCTCTTCAATACACCAGGCCTGTATTTGGATCTTGTCCTCTCCAACACTGACAAACCAGACCAGACTATACGGGCACCTTTGTTCTCGTTTAACCACTATGTGGGTTAGTAGCAGTTGTGTCTACAGTAAAACAAACAAATTAACGAACAAATTATGATTTATTTAAGGTGTACGTCTATAAATGCTCCATGGATCTTTGGACTTTAATATAATAAGTACAGCCGGGGAACTCATATAACTCTCAGCATTTTAAATCCATTATTGGACCAACTGACATCAGACCTAATAGTTCCAAGGTTTGATTCCTGACAATGAATATAAATGTATCCTATTAAAGTTGTGTTTAACTACTTTCGTGTGGTCACATGGTCTAATGTCTATCACAGTGGCTCTCAACCTTTTGAAAGTCACAGAACACTTCCGATTATAAGAACAATTTGTGTAACATCCGTGTCCAAGTGCCATTTTTCAATTTAAAGAATATGATATTCTATTGGTTTGTAAGTCAACGCGCGTAGCAGTCTTCATTTGTTAGAATCAAAGTAGCCAACATCCTTCAGAACTGTTGTCATGTGGCATCTTTCACCGGCGGAACACTTGTAACCGGTTCACGGAACACCGGTTAAGAACCATTGGTCTAAGGCGTCACTCTCGCGATAGACTGGATTGCGGATGACAAGGAGATTGGGGGGGTTTGAATCTTGTTTGTGTGTACTGAGGGCGGTTTTTCTTTAATGAGGGTACATTTCCTCCAAAATTCTATCTTCTATATCATTAGGATAATTAATATTTATGCGCATAACCCGAATGAGTAATCAGATGGGATGGAAGAATAAAAGTAATTAAATAAACTTTGGTAGGTCTACACTTAGATTTTGTTGTGCTCCTCCCCCAAATTACTACCTACCCAGTTTATCATCGTATTTACATTAAAGAGGTATGGACGAGGAATGGAGAGTTGAGTGAATGTACCCGCATCTGCGTCTAAGGTGAGCGGAAAATAATTTGTGGTAAAAATATCTCAGGACACAATGCCGTCCCAAACACTACGTCTCCGACAAACGAGCCCCACTGAGGTCGACACCTGAGACCGACTGACCACCAGTCTTGGGATTGTATTTATAATTACAACTCGATAAAGAAGAGCAGTACTTCCGCCTCCAGACCATTTGGTACGAACCAAGGATGGTGCTGCTCCCAAATGAAACAAAGTGGCGCTCGCGCCTCAAGGGGATGTTATATTGAGTGTGAATAGCAGCGGGGAAAAAAATCAATGTGGCGGTGATTGGATTGGGAGGCTTTAGTCAGGGGGGGAGCGTGCAATATAGAGAGAGAGGGACTGAGAATCACAGTTTCTCTCTCTTTGTCAGGAGTCTCTGATTCAATCCAAAATAGAAGGGTATTATGGGTGTTTTATATCAAATCCTCATAATACATTTGCTGTCCTCTACATTCGGGATATCCACATTTTAATTAAACTACTAGGGTAGAGATGAATAAGGAATAATTGAGAAGAAATGTAGCCGTGTTCACGTGAAACGAGATTGGGAATCTGTTTAAGAAAATGCACCCTCAGTACACTCTTATCACCCCGTCACGTGATGACAGATATGAGTCACGTGATAAGTCTTGTATGAACGACAACGCGACTCAATGGATTGGGATACCTAAAAGGTACTTTCAGTAGGCCTAGGTTATTTTGGCCTTAAGTGTAGGTCAACTGAATTTAGGCTTAATAACCTCAGACCCACTTCGATGGCCACGAGATCTAACGCGCTACTCTTGCAGTAGAGTAGAACGCCGATGACGGGGAGATCGGGGTTCGAATCTCAGTTGGGTGTACTGAGGCTTATTTTTCATAATCCCTCCACGAAAATGTGGGTATACTTCCTGATAATATAACCTTCCTAACTCTTAAAGCCATTAGCGTAATTAGTACATAAGCGTATAACCCGAACGGTTAGTTAGACGTGTTGGTAAAAAAAACCTCAGGTTAAATAACTTTAGGCCAACTGACTTTTGGATTAATTAACTGCGTTGTATTTATTTTGGGTAGATTAGATATGAAATTTAGGCCAAATTGCTTTAGAGTAAGTGACATTTGATGAAATAAAGTTTATGCCAAATGAATGTATTTATGATAGTTTCAGGCTAGCTCTCTTTTGTTAAGTTGATGTTGATCTCACTAGTCTTGGGGTAAAGTACTCACCTCAGGACCGATGATCGTGGGTTCAAACCCGACCGGGATTGACGGATTTTTCTTGAGCGATAAAAATCCGTAGCATATCTTCCTTCGGAGGGGAAGTAAAGCCGTCAGTCCCATGTCGATGTGGCATGTAAGATAATCCTGGATGGTATGTGAACATACCTTTCCGGGTAAAATTGGTACACCCTTTCGTCTTAGCTCATATAAATTCTCGCGTGCTGATATAATCATTTGATTCAGAAAGTGCACGTTAAATACCTCAAATAAAGTTAATTTTAAGCCAAATGTCTTTGGGTCATACTGTTTACGTCTATTGTATTTAGGTAGCTCTGTTAGGTGTCAAATTACTTTGGGTACTACTGTTAAATGCCAATTTAATTTAGATCACACTGTTTAGGATAATTGAGCTTACACAAACTGCAATTTCCCAGAAAGATCACTGTGCATATTTGATACTAATTTTCGAAAACATGAAAACTGGCTGCTAGATGTAAGGAGATATTTCATAAACTCTTGGGGAAAAAACTTGATTAGTTTTTTACTCATAAAATTCAAGTTTTTCCTAGTAGTTGGAGACATGATTACAGCCCTTTATGTTGTAGCTGAAGTTAATAAATTCAAACTATTCAGAATTTTTAATATCAATAGTGCCAGTACTGAGAGTATGGAAATATTAGTTTCTGAGAAAACAAAACTGAAATAAAGGAATATTGTTTATTAACCTCTTTACTTAAAAAATGACGTATCTTTTCACCATGAGATAATGTGTTGGGGTATTTCAAAATACTTTACGTTGACTGTGGATTTAGAATGGGAACAGTTACTACCCATATATGGGTTCAATATGGAGAAAGTTACTACCCACATATTGATTCAATATTGAGACAGCTACCAGCCATCTATGGATCTGATATGGGGACAGTTACTACCCATCTATGGATTCAATATGGAGACAGTTATTATACATCCATGGATTAAATATGGAGACAATCACTAGCCACATATTATTGAACGTAGAAAAGAGCTTAAAACTGATTCTTTATGTCTTTACAATGACATGAAGGTTTAGTTTTTAATCACTGTCACGTGTTATTTGGATAATTTTCCCTAAATATATTTTACCATCCATCCATGCAAAATAGTCTACATTCTAATTAAACTATACTTTTTTCATTCCTACCAATTAGTACACATATGTGGTTTACCCTCCACCTACGCAAAAGAGTCTATATTCTAATTCAATTATACCTCCTTCGTTCCTACCCAATTAGTAGGGCTTACACATATGGGGACGGCTTTTTTTTCTAACCAGTTAAATGTCCTGAATAATGCCAAATCTTCTTTCATTGTATATCCTTAACAATAAGCCAGCGCGACTAGAATGACGCGGTTGGCGCTCAAAGGGCGGAAATGTTAATGACACGTTTGGGCTTATAGTTCCAATCATCTCGTTATCAGTAGTAATCCATCTGTTCCCTGTCCTAATATTAGATGCAGTGACGTGCGTCCGTTCGTTCGTTATCACTTCAGTTCCAACCAGACGAAGGACGCAAGTTGCTCATCTATTAATACGTGTGTGTGGGTGAACACACGTGTGGGCCGGATTAATTAAGCCTGGAGGATTAAAACGTTAAAACGTACAAATAGAACACAATTAAATGCCAATGTAGGCTTATAGTCCAATTAAACTAATTTTGTTTTTTTCTGAAAGTCTTTTATATGCCCCACGTCATAATCAGTGTTGCCAACTGTACGATCTGGATACTACTTTTGATATAATTTCACCACCTGTACAATCCAATTTTAGGATATTTTCTAAAAGTAATATCCTGTGACCCTGCTATCTAAAACAAATTTTACATTAATTATTATTATTATTATTTATGAAAATCGCAGGGCTTATCAATATAATGTCAGAAAGTAGTATCCTACCGGTCAAAATACAATCCATTTCAGGTCCATGTACTATCGCTAGAGACTATAGACTTGGCAACACTGGTCATAATAGCCCTCAGGCCATCTACAAGCTTGCACTAATGGAGTAGGTAATATTTAGGTATAATTTAGAGAAAATTTAGTCGAATTTACTTCAAAAATCTTTAGGAGAAACTTATCGCAATATCTCTCTTTAGGATTTTAACTCAGATCTCCCCTTGACCAGTAAACCAGTCTATATTAGACTGCCGACTTAATCTGCGTGCCCACTGGTGCAGGTTTGTCTGATATTTGGGAAAGTTTTAAAAACATTTCTGAATTAATCCGCCTTGAGCATAATGGTGTTACTTTGGCTGTGTGTTTTGAATTTATTGTCAAGCTGGGAAAATACATTTAGGATGCAAATGGGTATGAAATAATTTTTAAATAACTTTCGAATTTTCAAGAAAAGCCTACCAACTGCTCTGATATATTCTTAAATAAACATCAATATAGTTTCAAAATGTACCAATTTTAGTGTAAATTCTTGCTTAAGGGCTTTATATACGCACGTAATTCTTGTCTGACCCGCACATTCGAGCATACCTTAATGATGTCAACAGATATTACAGGCTTTCGTATTTCTCAAATAATATTTGTAAAAGATTTGGTTATGTTTACATAATACCGTTTAAAACAAAAGTTAACAAATTTTAATCATGAGACCCTTAAAAGTATATTTAGCATTTATCTCATCCGCCTTGTTGGTCACATGATCTAAAACGTCATTATTGTGTTAGACTAGATTTCCGATGACGGGGAGATCGGGGTTTGACCCCTTTAGAGTATTATGAGGGTATTTTTACCCAAATGGTTTTCAACTCTACCTCAACGCAAATACGAGAACATTTTCTCTAGAATTCTATCTTACTCATTATTATTCCATTGTAATAATTAGTACATGCGTGGGCCTGTAGCTCGAACGGGCACTAGGACGCAGCGGAAAAGGAGTTGAACTGCTTTTTTTCAGCACCACGTCTTACTACCCGTTTGAACTATATGCTTATGTACTAACCATTCTAATGATTTTAAGGATTAGTAAGGTTATAATTATAGGAAATGTAACCACATTTGCATGGAGAGAGAGAGAGTGGAAAACTTTTTAGGTTAAACCACCAGTACATCCGATTGATTATTATTACCCGTTCGGGCTATACGCACAAACACCCGATCGAGATTCGAACCTTGATCTCCCCGTCATCGGCAGTCTAGTCCACTGTGAGGGTAGCACGTTAGACCATTCGGCCACCAAAGTGGACAAAAGTGAGCTTCTCATGAACCAATGGCTACGAGTGGTGGAGGAACAGGTTTTTGTAAAATAAGGAAGAGGGATAACAGTAATGATTAAAAATATAACTTATAAATAAAGAAGAATATGAAGGGTCCCTGCCCTGTAAGTTTTTTGAAAATTGAATATATCTAAAAGCTATTGGTAGTAGTCTCTCTCTTGTACTTATTTAAAAGTTAAATGCCCTTGAATGCTCTTTGGAGTTGTTCTCGAATCTATTTTGGACTCTGATAAAAAGTTGTTTGGAATGGCCCTTCCCCGGAGAATATTTGAAAATTGGAAGCTTCTAGAACTTATGAGGAGTGGGCCTTCCCGAGAAAAATTATAAAATTAGGTACTTCTAGAAGCTACATAGAGTGGCCAAGCAGGTATGGAATGATAACTTCCGGGGTGGCCAACTTCCCGTTAGACCGAATTATCCTCTTAGGAAAATACTGTATCTAAAAATATTTTTTCTTTATAAGTTATTTGTTTTTAATGGTAATTTGAGTTCAGTGTATCCTCAGTACACACACAAACATTTACTTATTTCTTATATTTGCATATGCGCCACAGGAAGACCTATTACTAACTGTCAGACATTCTCAGCTTACACTGCAGTATTGGACACAGAAAGTGGAGCACGGTAAACACCCGGGAGGAATATAATTTGAAATATATGTGTTTAATCAAGGATAAATGTATTCACAACTAGAGGTTCCTTTGAATATAATTGATTCTGATTCAGTCGACAACTAATTGGATGATATCCATTAGCTAGAATAGCAAGATAGACTCGCCTAGTAACTCATACTATGGGAATTCATTTTAAATTAGTTGAAAAGGACATCTGTACAAGGGAATCGAACCCAGGACCTTTGACTTAGAACACAGATGTTCTACCATTGAGATATCCAGAATTACTCCCGTGCTCAGGGTCATTCTTCATTCATAATTTAAAGCTGATTCTGTGATTTACGTGTTGAAATATTCAGTCATATGAGTGATCGAATGTATCGCTGGCTATCAGATACTACAGCCAAATGTGACTCGACAATTTACACACGTCCATCACAGACTTAGCCTTAAGCTATAGGTTAAAATCTACCCTGGGAATCAAACCCAAGACCTTTATCTTAAAAGTCTTGGGTTTGATTCCCGTTTCCAGGCGTCATTTTTCAACTAATTTAATTTATTTTGAATGTGGTCCCCTCCGTACGCAATTACAATGATTTTCAACCTGAGTGTTGACGTTAATTGAATATTAAGTGAAGTCAGATTGATACGATATATTCAACCCCCGTGGACCCTCACAAATGATACGTAGGCAGAGCTGAAACTATCTAGTCAACGTGATGATATCTCCTGCTTGTGAGCCACGCCAGCCACTTGACGGCGTGAGTGATGCTAATGTCCCTACTTGGGAAACTAATCTACACATCGACATAGAGAGGTTGGCACTTCCGTTGGATACTGCCTGCGAGTTACACGCCGAGTCGAGCGTGGTCAAGCACCTTGTTTTTTATATGCACTGCGTCTAACTACACCTCCGGATTGTTCGCGTTTTTACAGTTATCAAATAGCTATAAGGAAGGTAGAGTTTAGGGAAATTGTGACAGAAGATGTGAGTAATGGAGAGTGAGAAAGCACTTTTGAAAAATACCTCTTAGCTCCCTGTCACCAGCAAACCAGACCAGATGAAGCTGACGCCTTATTCCGTATGCCCACTGATGTGGGTATCGGGCTTTCAGTAAAAAATAAATACAAATAGTCCTTTCCAACAATCAATGTGACTGTCGAAATGTCATTCTACAGGAATCGACCAACATTTACCTGTAGCTGTGACGTAAGATAAGTGGACTTTTTATTTCCAAGAAGAAAATGCCTTTGAGCTATATGGAAATGACGTCTTTAAAGGCAATAATATTGTGGACTCGTGATTTATTGCGCAGTCTAGAAGTAGTAAGTCTATATTAAATGAAACCATCTTTTGTTTTACATCAAAGAGAATAATATTAATATCAGTGTAATCCTTTCAGATTACAAATTACAATCTGTTTGGTACAAAGGAAGAAAGTTTTGGGTGAAAATCTACAAGGCTCTTTCTTTAGTGGCAAAATAATTAATATACCTAATCTTTTTCCATCAACGGCAGGCACGTGTACTTAGGCGTCAGTATCGTCTTGTTAGGCTCGCCAATGACTAGGTGAGGCCAAGGTTTGAATATAGCCACTTGAGTGGATGTGGTATGGAATAAAAAGTATCGATACTGTACTCATTAAAAGTATCGGAAGAAAAAACATCGATACCGTACTAGTATCGAAAGAGAAGTGTCTATAACAGTAAGTATCGGTATAGAAATTTTAATCTGGAATTTTTTTATCTAGTAATAATAAATTAAACTTTTGCATTATAAATGTATTTTCTTATTTATTTAAGCAAGGTAAATTAGAATAGATTTTAATAATTTAAAACAAATTTTAAAAGATGCTTTTCCACTATCCAACTTCTTAAAAAAAACTTCCAAAATTCACTTCAGGGAGGTGCCATTTTTTTAACTACATTCATCGTTTATATACTCTATCAAGATAGATTATTAACTATTGACAGACAATTGAAAAATGGACGCCCTAAACTGCTTCATCTGCTTAAGCAACGCACATTAACTTATCGGCTTCGTTTGCTTGGGCCACCCTTAAGTTGAGTGAGTTCATTGAACTCTAGAGAAGCATATTTTGTTTAGTTTGTGGTGACCTTGCTCATTGATAAAAGAAGGGGGGGTAATCTGGTCGCACCTCACCGCGTCAGGCTGTATTGCTAAACAAAGATGAAAGAACAGCTGTTAATTATAATGAGCTAAAAGAGATTGAATGCTAGCAGCACGTCTCTCTCCTGAACTACGGGTCCCAGGTTCAATTCCTAATATGACAGAAAAATATATATAATTGGTTAGATTGGGGCTTCCCCTTTCACAATGGTGAAATTTACAGCTGGAGTACTGATCTTGGTGTCGTTTGTAGAATTCAGTTAGTTTGTAATTCGTGTATTGATCAAATAAGTTGGTTCAAAATGTGCACGTATCTACCCTAAATTAAACAGTTAATTATTACTATTACAAAATCTGAAGACATGTAACGTTGGTCACGTGGACTAAATTGTCTGGTTCATCTAGCCTCATTGGTTGAAATTGGGGAGGTTGATGGTTGGGTTCTGCTGGGGTTTATTTAGGGTGGTTCTCCCTCAATGTTTTATAGCTGTGCCTTCTACGAAAATAAAGGTATATTTCTTTTAGATTCCAATCTCCTCTTTCTTACACAACCAGCTTAGCTAAATGCGTATAGCCAGGATAGATAGTTTGACGTATAAATAAAAATAAAGCCACAGGGAATGCGGCTGTAATTAACTCTGAATCCCACTAACTATAGCAGCAAGTTATTACTAAACTCTGTCCCAGCTTGTCTTTGAACCAGTCTCCTTCTCTCTACTTTCTCCTCTCTCTCCTCCAACTCTTTCTATCTCTCTCAGAAGGAGACTTGTTCACACCCAGGGTCTGACGTATCAACCCTCATGACCACGTCTAGGGCCAAACTGTTTCTTTCAATGCACAAGTTAAATAATCGATTTCACGCAATTGGTGGATGTGATATTTCTTTAGTGTCCACAAGGTTCCGTGTTCGTGCAGAGCACGATGCCTGGTGGTTGATATCAAGGGGCAACTCTACGAATATAAACTCGTCTCTCACATGACTAGGGTACGTAAAAAAAAGGTGCTCTTGTGTGCGTGTTCGAAAGAAACAAGAATTATTAAAACACATTAAGTATTTAGTTCACAAATGTATACTATGTTTGTATTGTGGTGACACTTTTAGTTTGTTTTGGAATTAATACGTTTTAACAAAAAGTGGATTATTTATTTTAGCATATGGAATATTTGACCTGGAGAGATATAGTATATAGTTCAGTCGCGTAGACTTTTAGCCACTTTGGTGGCACAAAATGTCGTCCAGGGAACAGCTCTGAAGGCTGTCAACACATCGAACCCGTAATGAGATGTTATGATTAGAGTGATTATGAAGGTGGGGAGACAGGGGTGATCTTAAACCTAAATTAAACCTAACCTGGTGACCTTTGTGATAATTCACCTTTGGGGAAAAATACCCGAGGTACCAAGTAGGAATCGAACTAGGGACACCTAGGTTTGTAGCCAGGTGCACTGACAACTATAACTCAGCGTCTGTTAAAAGGTAAGTAATTTAGGTTCATAGCATAACTTTTTTGGTTGGGGGTGGGCCTTGGTGAGTTTAATTAAATCATTTATTTCTAACAATTATATTACATCACAAAACGGATTATAAACTAAGTTTAGAACAGACACTTTACCCTGAATCGAACCAGGGTATACAAGGACATTGATCTATAGTTCTGTTCATTTTACTAAATAGAAAGGTCACCCTACACTCTCCTTCTTGAAGTAGGAAGATATAAAACTAGAAAGTGTAACAGTTCGAGATTGAAGGCTAGGTTCAATAAGTAGTAAACCGACCAGACACCAATTTGACCTTTACGGCGCAGTAAACCGCTTTTGTTTCGTGGGTTGCGCCTTTTATTGATAACATCTTTACTGCCCACTTCGGTTGACGCATTTTCTACGCCGTCACTCTTGCAATAGACTAGACTGCCGATGACGGGAATATTGGAGTTTGGTTCCTGGATGGGTGTACTTGGGATGGTTTTTTCCTAAATTCCTTTCCACTCTTACTCCATGTACATGTAGGTACATTTCGTCTAATTTCAAACTTCTTCACCCCTAGTAGGTACATTAGTCTAATTATTATGTATGCGTACAACCCGCACGGTTAGTAAGACTCGTCGTTAAAAATAACTACATTGAACTTTCTTTTTTTCAGAGAAAGGGTTACTTAAATTACTTACTTAACATAATTTATTTACCTACAACTCTTTTAAACATACAAGTTGTTTTATTTCTTAGTTAGTTTGTTTACAGTTTGCATTTAACCTGAAAATCAATAATGTTTACGTTTTCATTTACAAAATTTTTTACCTTAAAATTACGATGAATTTTTATTTTTTTGGTGACCTCAAACTCAAAAAAGTAGATCTTACAATTCTGTTTTTTACCTTGTCTGCTTTTCTTTCTGTATATCTGTCTATCCATCCATCTGTATGTATGTAATGGTTTGATGGATTTAGTTCAAGAGGGAATTGTGATTTTATTACAAGTTCTAAGACTATGAGTAGCAACCAGATTAATAATTTTTGAAAATTTGAAAGTTTTAAAATAAAAGGTACGGAACTCTACACGGACTTTCTCACTTCATTGTTTAAAAATGGAGATATTTACTCAAAACTCGTAATATATGTGAAACGAAATAATATACACTAGAAAACCCGAGCATAAATTGCACTAAACTTGTACAAAACATTTTTTTGAGTCACGGTTTTAAATTTTATAATTTTATTTTTAGAGAATTAATGTCCTCATTTGTATGTTGGGACCGATTAAAGAGATCAATATTGGGTCCTCAAGGGTTAACACTTCGTATTAAAATCTCGACTTCTGGTTTAAAATATTCGACATTTTATTAGGGGTTGCACATCTATGGTTATTGCATTGCTATTAAATTCTTCATTTATAAATTTTGACAAATAAAATATGTAAATATTGACTATTGAATCTAAAATAATAGAGATAGATCATTGTTGTACAAACATTTATCCTATGAGATTGAAAGAAAGAAAACATACACTTTTTGAGAGACTTACTCATTTATTATTTTATGGCATTAGAGAATTATTGCGTTAAAACTTAAGTAGTATCTCTTTACAACTTAAGCTCACAAATATATATTAATATATTTGCCAATATCGCAGAAACTGTTGGTTTTATAAACATATATTTCATGTAAAAGATTTTTATTTTTAATAGTACTACAATTTTGCAATGATAAGTTATTTAGTATCTCAAATAGCTGCGAAGATACGGAAATTCCACCTCTGTAAACTACCTTAAAATTCCTTTTCATGGGAAAATGAAAATAGCCTGTTTATTTATAATCTTAATCATAGCCTTGATACGAATTTTAATCAAAATTGTTAGAGCCAATTTTGAGAAAATCGAATTTTTCTCTTTTCGCCCTTTATTAAACTATTTTTAATTTTAAGTTGAAACAGACACACAGACAGACGGCGTTGCAAAAACAACTTTTTAGGGTCCGGGGAGTCATGAGACGTCGACCTCCATAAATATTCCTTTTTTTTTACAGTCGCAAAGTAAATATATATATGTATATATATTTGCGTATAGCTTGAAAGTTATTGGTTTTAGAAAAATATATTTTGAATAAAATATTTGTATTATAAATATATCTACATATTAGCAGCAATAAGTAATTTCATATCTCAAATAGTTTCGGAGATATGATAAAAAGTCATAATTTACGCATCAGACTGGGGCCGAAATATTGAGAGTAGCCATTTTGTTTGGAATATTTATAAATGTTTTGAAATGAAATATAATCAAAATCGTTAAAGCCGATTTTGATAAAATCAACTTTTTCTCTTTTTGCCCTTCAGTAAGCTATTCTTAATTTTAGGGTTAGATATCCAATTCCAAAACCCCTCGGGGCAACCCTATGAAAACTTTAGATGCCAAGTTTTAGCCAGATCGGTAAAATAGTTTAGGCTCTAGTTGGAGGTACAGATATATATAGAGAGAAACGGAAATTCAAAAACTACTTTTTCGGATTCGGGGGGTCATGAAATGTCGAGATTCATCAAAATTTCGACTTCGATTTTTTTGACGATCACAATACTTTCTCTACCTGTAAGATAACGAGAAAGTAAAAAAGGCTCTTATAATGTTGATCAAAAATGATATTTAGGTAGGTATTCTCATGATAAATAGCACTAAGTACTTGTAGCATAATAATTTCCTTTAACGGTTGTTAAAACATGATAATTGATTTTTAAAAATTTTAAATTGTTTATAAATGTCTCCAACAATGTTGCTATAAATATTTATCTAAAAAGTGCTTTACATGACAAATAAGATGTTATTTTTTTTTCCAAAATAAATGTATTCAAGGATAGTTAGATAATGATAAAATTTTGAAATTTTTAAATAAAAAAGCCTTAGCAATATTATTAAAAACAATAACTAAGACTGTTTAAAACGACTCAATAAAATAATATATATTTATATATATTAAGGCAACATCAGTGAGCTCCCAATGTTAGTCCTGTGCTCAATATCAAACACAACTTTATAGTTTGAGGCGAAGTCCAGGAAGGCCGTGTGATGATCATCAGCTACTGTACTTGCTACTGGAATCACAGCCACTGTGACTGGGAATCTAGTTTTCTTTGCTACCGAGTGTACATAAGTTTATTTGAAAAGAACATTTATTATAAATAGCAGCCGTTTTAAATGATTCATTAAATGGTGTTTACGGTGTTCGTTTATGGTGTCCAAATGTAGTCTTCAATGTATAATTGAATTAATATTTGTGAAAGACAGTTATCCGCGTCTTGATACCCACCTGGTACGTACACATGTATATTAATATTTGTGAAAGACAGTTATCCACGTCTTGATACCCACCTGGTACGTACACATGTATATTAATATTTGTGAAAGGCAGTTATCCGCGTCTTGATACCCACCTGGTACGTACACATGTATATTAATTACGCTAATTGAGTATAGATGAGAAAGGTGAGATTCAGGGTAAACCCTTGAGAAGCCCTATATCCATTGTTTTCCCCCGAATTCAAACCTCGGCAACCCTTGTCACCAGCAAGATAGTCTATTTAATTCTGAGATGGGAGTGTAGGGTCCGCGAGATAGAGGGGTAGTATTTTTTTTAAATTTTATCAGCAGACAAAATATTTTGGCCAAAATAAATAAAATATTGCTCCAGTGGAAACGCAGAGTTTAATTATATTCACATGTTGATACCAACAGTAGTCGAATATCTGCCATGTGCAAAGCGGCATTAGATGATACATTTTATAAATGAAGAGAAAAAGTGGTCATTACATTTCAGGACCCACTTAGCAGATATTCAACAACTGTTAAAGTCACCATTTGTAGAAAATTAAACTCTCTGTTTCTACTGGAACAATTTTTAATTTGTTTTGAGCAAAAAAAGATTTTGGTAAAAAAAAAACTGCAAAAATATTGATCTAAACTCGCGTTAACTCTCACCTTGAAGACTTGAACTCCACGTAAACCTTAAATGTCAAAACACATAATTATTTCGAGGTCAACCGGCCCAGTGGTGTAGCGGTCAGTACACCTGGCTACGAACCTAGGTTTCCAGGGTTATACCTCAGATATAGTTCTCTAACTAGGAACTACCCCAATGATCACCAGGACTTGGTTAATTAGGTTCAGGTTAGATCTAAGGGTCTCCAGTAGTCTCACCCTCATACTCACCATCACCTCGTCTCAACGGGACAGAAATAATGACCGATTAGTCCATTCGGACATCCTCTGGGAAACGGTACATTAGTACTGGATAATATTTCCACCACTGGGCTACTATTAATGCAGCCCTGATGTGCAATATTATTGTTAATATTATTTTAAGGTTGACAATTTTAGTGATAATAAAAATTTCTCGAGAAAGTAAATATTTGAGATAATAAAATACTCAAAAACTAAGTAAACTAAAACGTGATTAAAAGAACTATCGTAGTTTTCCTAGATTAGATTCTGGTTCGTTTAATATTTTAAAACAGGTTTTAAGAGACCTAAAGATAGCGGCGGGGTTCGACAAGGATGCGCACAAATCAATATTTGATCTTAATTAGAGTCTTGAGTTACCCGTCCAAAATATCTCATTTATTTTAGAACGAGCTGTAGAGGTTTTTTTATTTTTTCCGGATAACTGTACAGTATATCATTAAGGTATTGTAAAAATATGCTGAAGAATATTTCAATGAAAGCACCTTTGCATAAAAAATAGTTTATCTCCTTTATTATCCACCCATCCTGAGTCACGCCTTCGGTATTCGTAGAGTGAGATGGACTCTTAGATTTCAATTACCTTTTCATATAATTACTAAGTAATTCAACTCTACTGTGTAAGACTAGACTCGACTGTTGGAAATGTTGTTTATGTAAACCCTTACCTAGTCATACAGATAGTCTCTCTCTCACTCATACACTTGCCTTCACTTAGCAGCCTGCTATTTCATTTACGAGGATTTCCTTTGTCAACAAAGTAAACAGGTCTCCACATTTTGGTTGCTATGCAAAATAAAATAAAAGTCCCTTTTCGGTAGAATATATAGTGATATTGTGCTATTTGTGATGGAAGCGACCATGTACAGAGCAAGAGGAGGGTTTCATAAAGCACGTTATTGAACCGCAACGATTCATACATTTCTTTTGAACACGTCCAGGTTATTTTTAACTTAATAAAATGAAAACAAAAAGAATTTGTGTATTCTTTTTTAAGCGTATCACGTCTTATACATATTTTACTGGCTATTGAAGTAGTGATTTAAGGATTACGAAGGTAGGATTTAGTGTGATTACAACCTATTTGCATGGCTGGAGAGGGGGGTCAATTAAAAAATATATATTTTCAATACACCCTCTCGGGATTAAAAGGCTATCCTACATTTCATCAGAAAAACTGACCAGACTATACTGACAGTTTACCCACCTCGGTGGCGTAGTTAGCTAACGCACTGGTTTTGTGTTGAGCTAGACTGCTGAGGATGGGGAGATTGAGGTTCAAATCTTGGTTGGATGAACTGGGGGTGGTTATTCCTAAATGGTTTTAAACTCTCCCTCCACGCAAATTCAGGTTCACTTCCTCTAAAATTCAACCTTTCCAATTCCTAACCCATTAGCGTAATTAGTACTTAAACGTATAATGCGAAAGGGTAGTAATATAATTGGTTTTCTCGCCTTTTTGTCCTAAATACGTTTCCAAAATTTATGAAAAATAAAATAAAACCAGCCATTTTGAATGTATTTATTGCATTTGTTTATTTAATACAAATAAAATCTAGATATTTAAAAAGCTAAGATTTTAAAATCCTCCCGATTCAAATTACCACGATGGCCTCCTTTTAACCGCATATAAGGCGGAAGGGCCGCCCCCCAGTGTTTGAAAATTCACATTAGTTAAAAAAAATATGGCATCTTTTAAAATTTGGCTTAAAATTAAATCTGAAGAGTATTTAATATGCGTAAAAAACAAAAATCTTGATGTTTTGAGGAGAACATATATAAGAATGGTTTAGTAGGAATCTTTTTTTTTAGTACAGTGTCTTAGTATCCGTTCGGGCTATACGCTTAGTAGGAATCGATTATATAAAACTTTGTTCCGAGCTATAACAAGCATTATGAGAAAATATTTACAATATTATTGTATTGTATTGTTTATTTTTTCAATTAACTCACCCCGGTGGGCATGGAGACTAAATGTCAAGCTTGTACAGTCTGGTTTTATGGTGAAGGGTAGATCATGATTAGAATCCCACATGGGTGTACTGAAATTGACTTTTTCTAAATGTATTCATCTACTCTTCCACCGCGCATATTTGGATGTATTTTTTCTACACTCTACCATACTCATACCTAATTCATTAGTAGAGTTAAATGAGTAGGATCAAGATGGGTAGTGATATGCAAAGGAAAAAAAAATAGTCATGTACAGTACAGTAAATAATGTATACAGATTAAATATTATGTTACTTGCTCTATGGCATTAGGAACTCTAAGGTTCATTGCAATACTTGGTGCACCATCTATCCCTATCTTGAGCTAGTTCTATCCAGTCCACCTCATTACACCCATCTCTTTCAGGTCTATTCTAATGTTACCCTCCCATCTTTGTCTAGGTCTTTCCAATGATCTCTTATCATTGGGTTTGCCAGTTAGTACCCTGAACAAGGTTCTAGAATCTCCCATTCCCTCTGCATGTCCTAGCCAACGTAATCTATGAGTCTTGATTGTCCTAACAATGTCTTGTGAGGAGTACAGGGTATGTATCTCATCATTATAAACTCTCTTTCACTCACAAGTATCCTCATCTCGTTTAGGATCAGAAATTAAGATACCTATTCATGCCTCATGCTCCCTAAGTCATTTAGGTGGACTTCCATGTTCGTCAACTCGGTTCGACTTCCAGTGGATGTCTTGTGAGCTAGTGAGCCAGTGCGCTTGCCTTTGTGTGTGTGTGTCTTGTACAAGTGGACAGGCGTGATTGATCGTGTCAGCTCGCGTGGGCAGCTCCCCTCCCCCCCTATTCTCTCCGTGATAGCCGATGTTTGGATGGGCCATCAATCCATCCAATATTTCACTCTTGGAGATAAGCTCTTCTGCCAGTGGACTTGGAGGCCACGTAATTTGATATCTGCTTTCTTCTGGTGCGAGCCGGTTGAAAACATCCCGCACGGATGTTTTGCCGATTTAAACCACATTTCTCTAAGGTGACAAGGCTTTGTGATTTAGAAACTATCGCTTGGATCAAGAATGGGAAAACTACCTTAAAAGCTGCGGCCCAACTGTGTTTTACCAATTATTATCTGATGAGAACGGTCCATGGAACACTTATTTTGTAAAACCTAAAGAAATTTAGCTGTTTGGTTAGAGATGTCCCAAGGAATTTCTTCTTTGAAAAGGGGAGGGGTGTTTTTCAAGCTTAAACATAATTTCAATATTATATGCTGGTAGATTAAATTTATCTATCACCTAGGCCCTATATTTTATACATAAGTTCAGTTCTTCCTAGTTAAAATAATAAACCTTATATTTATACATATAATAAGTTCTCATTGTTATGCTAATATCTTATGTAGGTCTATTAAAGCTTTAATTCCAGACGAAATTGACTTTTAGCTAAATCGACGAGTACATATTCTGGAATATCGCTAGGATTGCTATTATATAATTTCAACATGGGTCCGGCGGACAGGGTTTAACCTCTTCCCCCAAATTCCCCCCCTAACTACATCTATCGGATTTTCACACCTGCGTTTACCTTTCCTAGTCACCGAGCAGGCGTATATCGGATTGCAGATCAATTCTGGATGCACGTATATCTGCGAGCATTTGTTCAGTCGAATGTGTACTCAAATAACACGCTTGCAAATGGACAAAAGTCAAGAAGGTTAACTAAAATTTAAAAAATTATTTCCGTAGCTCACCAATGGAGAGCACTAGAACTATGATGTAGGTGAAGTTAGAGAGGTTAATATATTTCATTATTTCTTTTAATAAAGGTCACCCCTGCTTCGGTGGTGACGTGGTCTAAGGAGTTACTATCGTGTTAAACTATACATGGAGATTGGATCTAGAATCGTGGTCGGGTGTACTGAGGTGGGTTTTCCTAAACTGTTTTCCAATCTCTCTACAAGCAAATGTGGGTGTTTTTTCTCTCAAAATTCAACCTTACTCATTTCCTAGCTCATTAGCATGGTTATTAGTCTGTATAATCATGGCGTACAGCCTGAACAGATAGTAAAACACGTTGCTTCAAAATAAAGCTACCAGTTGGCTGGAAAGAGAGAGCATGAGAAAATAAGATGCTTAGTGACTTTCAAAGGAACCATTTTTTTAGGGTTGGAAAACACTATCGACCCTGATGAAGATGTATTTATCTATTATTAATTAAAAACCAACTATTTTCCACGCTAAGTTGGTGAATTCTTTGACGTATGTATTCACTTACAACGATTTTTTGTACGGGTTAGAATTCGCTTGCAAATTCAGAACACAGGTCAATAATAACAGTTAAGTAACACGTGGATAATATCTTGTGTTTCTATTATTATTATTATTATTATTATTATTATTATTATTATAATTATTAGCACCGCGTCTTACTACCCGTTCGGGCTGTACACACTTACGCTAATGTGTAACGGTAGGTTGATTGTGAGATGAAATGGAGGACCTACAGTTTAACTTGGGATCCGAACCACGGTGGAGGCCTGGTATTCCTCACATTCACAAGATGTGATTAATACACATCTTGTCAGAGGTGAAGGAAGGGTTTGGCAATCAGATAAATCTGTGCCGGGACCGAGGATTGAACCCCAAACCTCTAGCACAGAAGTCCGACACCTTACCCCTAGACCGCCAGGTCACACATTTGTGCTTCTACTTCCCAACCGAATATAAATAGACTGGTGAAGTAATGCAATTCCATAGATCTCATTAACAATTTGTAAAACTATGCATAGCTTACAAGTTACATAATATACAAAACAGATTATTAAAATCTTGAGTGTATCCATGTACATTCCTTCTACCCCGTAAACTAGCAGTCTCACCTTGACCGAATACACTATGGTCGAGCTCAAAAGATAATAATGTGATAGGTCAAGTTAATACTGACAAGTTTTATGGTAGGTGAAGTGTATCATATAGGTGTTTTATAGTATTCTTCAGTAGATCCTACGTAAATTCATATACATTATCTAGACATTGTAATTTTCTATTATATGAAAATTGTTTCAAATACAAAGTAGTTTAATGCGAGTTCTCTGAATTTTCATTACGGCCATCGATAAGTCCTATTTTATTTTATTTAATAACAAGTTTGGTGACCCTGGTTTGGGTGATGTGCATTTGAGGGCTAAAACTCACACCGATCTACACGATAGGCTCGCAATAGAATATATTAATTTCTGGAGGGAAGGCCATTACTCTAATCATGACAAGATGGGCTATAGTTGATTTTTATATTCCTTCTACAAGCTAATAGGGGTGCAATTCTTATAAGCAAGCTTTCTACTCTTTTACCCTTAGAATGATCAATTAGTAATATTTGTGTTAAAATAAGTAAAAACTTAGAAACAAATTATTAACATTCTTTGTCCTAACCAGTGAAAGTAGGAATCTTATATTAGTAAATATGAAGAAAAAGCATAAAGGGTAGATATCAAATACCTGATAAGAAGATTGTGAACCCCTTTGTGGTTAGCCATATTGGTGGTCACATAGGTATAAGTAAGCAGTTTCTGAACTAAAGGGAGTTCAAACTCTTAATCTTGGTCGGGTCCACTAGGTGATGGTTTCCCAAATGTGATTTATCAGGGTGATTATTCCACTCCCTCTTCACGCCGACGGTGGTGAATTTATTCCAATTAATCACCTGCTCATGAAATAATCATTTGCATAGCCCTAGTATTCAAGATTGTGTACTAGAATTTAATCTAACATCCCCTGTAACCCATTCTTAGCCCTAGTTTAGTAAGTCTGGTTGAAATTAAACCCTGAAGCCTTCCCGGCAAAAGGTCATTTTCCAGGAAAACTTCGTGATAATTAAAACGTGTTTTATTTTTTTGCTAGCTACAAGTTTCGCTTTGAATCTCTGTTTTCCTTAATTCTCAATTATTTTGCCTCGATGGTCAAATGAGATACTGGAGGAAGAATCATCAGACTCGTTTTCTGTTTAAATTCGTTGCTTGCTGAAATATTAGAAGAGCTTCATAAAATGTGTATTTGCCTATAGCTCCTAAACTATTGGTCTTATAAAAATAGATTCCAAATAAAATATATTAATTTTAACTGGTATGTAAAATAAGAATCAAATAGCCAAAGCTATTATATTTGTTTTAGTGAGGATTTACTCGCATCTGGATACCATATCCTAAAATTGAAAAATGACACCTTAACACGGGATTAAGCCAAATGTTTCGTGCTCGATTCCCGTGTCTAGGTGTCATTTTTCCATTATCAGAATATGGTATATAAAATAGTTGCGGAGATATAATCTCAATTGGAAATTTCTGGTTATATAAAGTAATATTAAAGTAATTTTCATGCGAAAATAAGAGCTGCCATACTGTTTGTAATGTTGATGATACTTGTATAAAAAGTGTAATCAAAATAGTTTGAACGGATCTGGAGAAAATTATTTATTTCTCTTTTTTGTCCTTCAGTAAACTACCCTTAATTTTAAGGTTAGATATCTAGGTCCAAAAATCCATCGGGGGGAGCCTATGAACATCCTAGATACCAGCCTGATCGGTAAAATGGCTTATTCTCCTGGCTGAGATACAAACACCTAAACACACAGATGAATGGCATCGAGGAAAACACTTTTCCGGTTTAAGAGAGCCATGAAACATGGACAGTTATCAAAACCTCGAGTCAATTTTTTTTTTCTGATCACAATATTTCTCTCTCAGCGAGGTCAACAGAAAATAAAGATGATTCATGAAGACTTTCATTACAATTATTAAAAAATATATTACTGTCTTTTATACGATAATCATCAGTTTATATCGAGATAAAATAAGTTTAAATGTATATATTAATTTTATTAAATGGGAAAAGTTATTTTATTTGTTAACAATGTTTGCTTAACCTCGAGAATGTGATGAGTGTTGATGTTTTATGTGCCCAGAACTCCCAAAAGTATGTTTTACTATTCTCTCTGTTTGAGTGTACCTAGAGCAAAGCCGAAATGGTTGGATTAATTTCGTTCAAACTTTATATTTAGATGTTATATCCTCATACAATTAGGCAGTTTTAATGTTACATAAAAAAATTGAGGACAGTTTACTGAGGACTAATCTTATAAAATTTGAAGTTTTTGGAAAATCTCTCGAATAATTTTCTGTAAAACGGTTATCTGAGGATTGTTTCTCATAATAAAAAAGATGCTTAAATTTTACTTTTGAATAGCAATTATTTAAAGGGTAGTTTTATATTGATTAATTTTGAAAACCTAGATTTTTCAATGACTTAAAATTTTATATTTTAAATCGATATCTAAAAAGTATTTGTTATGGGTAGCTAAATTAAGTTTATTTTTACTAAGAAAATGTTTTTAAAGACCATGAGGTCGAGATTCAAATTCCAATTGGATGGATTGACTTTCTTACCCCCCTTCCTACTTCTCATCATAAATGTGAAAATACTTAATCTAATTTCTGCCTTCCTCCTTCCATTATTGTGAAAATGCAAATAGTCTTGATGGGTTTTAAGGCGCTGGACAAGGGAACAAAAGGTAAAATATATCATCAACCTGATAAGTAACAGAATACATTTAAATGGTAATAAATTAGAATACAGTTTGGAATGTTTCTATTAAATATGTCAGACAACTTAAATCCAACTTGGGTGCGTCTATGTACCGAAATTAAACTCCCTAGACTATACACCGGTAAAGACAAAAAATTATTAACTCGTGAAGTTGGTAAATATCTGTCATAGTTTATGTTGTCTGATACATTTCTTTTAAATAATCACGTTCAACACAAGGTTTACTAAATAAAGACTTAAGCTGAAGGTCAGAAATTATAAAATAATAAACTACATGACATCAGCCCACAAGTAAGATATACCAACCAAGTGGCCTCTACATGTTGGCCAAGATAGTGCCAACATCTGCTGAGAGGGTGTCATGTGGTCAGCAAAATAAACCTTCCGGCAGTTAAACTCAGTTTTCTAGACAGGAGCTCAATTTTCCTCACGAGGTGTAGCTGATCCCGTTCCAGACCCAATGCTTCACAGAAAAATCTTGACGCGCTTGATAAGGACGGTTTAAATTAAATGAACTCTCATGAACGTGTAGAGAGGATGGGAAAACCACACATACAAATCATATGTGGGAAAACATCGTTACAATGCGCCCATTAGAGTTTCGAACCTTGACCTTCACGCTCCAGGCATTACAGTCTATCACAAACCTGATGTATTAGACTCCGTGACCACCGGTTTTTCCTACACGTGTATGGAAATGGGTTCATCCCCCACCCATTTCAACCGGACGCCATATAAAGTTGTCACTTCATTACCCACCAAATTTAGTCGGTTGTTTGGGGGTTTGTATTAACAATCAATTTATTGTCACAATCAAATCCCATTTCAACGATACGCTGATTGAGTCATTGACTCACTGATTGAGTCATTGAGTTCCCATTTAGGAATGTAATTAAAAAGCTTATTTGCAAATCACTTTATGGTGAAGTTCTCCTCCCACCAAAAGTACATACTCAGTTAAATTTTGATTATATACAATTTCGAACAGGTTCGTATTGTTTGGAAAATTTGTCTTGAAACATTTATATCCATACAATGTTAATCGGTGAATGTATGGAAGCTATTTTAACAAAGTCCCCGATCCCATACCAGAAAGTGGTTGAGGTTTTATAAATAAAGGTCTTTAGCACAAAAACTACGAAAGGTCTGAACTTTCATTAGGCTTTTTTTTCTCTTTGTTTTACTAAAAATCCTGTAACTGGGTGGGACATTCAAGAAATTTGACTAATGTGATTTTTCGCCCGGGTGTAACAACTAGGTGTTATAAAATTTTATGATCTTTAACTAAATTCACCATTTTTGTTATCTTAACTAGGTTTTCCCCATAATCTCTCAAAGAACGTTTGTTTTCGTTTCCTTCCTCATCCTCTACCCAAGTAATTTCCTGGATTGTGGATGAAAACCACGAGGACCATTAATAGTACAATCCTTTGAATATGGCTTGGAATCATACACTGGACTATACAGTCACACTCTGTTGTCAATCACCTTATATTACCCGTCCTAGTAATGAAGAAAGACCCAGACAAAAGAGATCCGAGGTCACAGAGAAGGGGAGGAATGGGTATTAGGTAAGAACAAGTTTAAATGTTGTTTGAGTGTTGATATTTGATTGGAAAGAAAAGTGTGTGGTCATTAGACCAAGAATTCATGTCGGAGCGTGAGATGGGATTTAGGGGCGTGTTTGGGGTATTCAACGCATCTTACTGCCCATCTGTGACGTGAGCGTCACTTTCGTGGACAGCTGGGGAGGACTAGTGACGAACACGGAAACACAACGGACTGTAGGAAATGTGAGTTGGTAAAGATAAAGGCAGCTCACCTTCACTTGAACTTTCCCAATGGTGTAGGTCTCATTTTGCTCAGTCAGCACACTTATAAGTCCGAGACCCTAGCTCAGTCGGTACACTTATGAGTCCGAGACCCTAGCTCAGTCAGTACACTTATAAGTCCGAGACCCTAGCTCAGTCAGTACACTTATGAATCCGAGACCCTAGCTCAGTCAGTACACTTATGAATCCGAGACCCTACCTCAGTCAGTAACGTGTCTTCCTACTTAGCTAAGGGTCCAGGGTTAGATGCCCCGTTCTTGATTCAATGGGTACACTCCATACCTTCTCCTCTTTCTCCTTGTCAAAAACTACATTTTTTTCAAAAATGAATCACTATCATTCTCATCAGATGACTGAGACAGCATCGTTCCAATTGCATGAAACATGGCTCACAACTAGCCTTTCATGCCAGCATCCTAAAGAAATGTGAACAGATTCAAGGTAAATGCTCTATAGGGAGCATTAAAGCTACATGCGAGCAGTGAGGTGCTTGGTGAACATCCATGTGCCAGCAGTGAGGTGCTTGGTGAACATCCATGTGCTAGCAGCAAGTTGCCTGGTGATCATCCATGTGCCAGCAGCGAGGATGCAGCATAAACGTACACAAAGGCTATACAGAGCCGATCCTCACCCCACCGCACCGAATTTTCAAGCCAGTGGCTACACTAGTCGAATGGGACGGAAAATTCTATTGAATGCGTGCGCCACTACACTCCTGCCATCGAAAGTAGTGTTGTGGAAGCCATGTAAGAACAATGTTCAAAGTGTTCAAACTCAAACTTAACTTGATCCCGAATAATTATTCCGTTTGATTGGGTGGTTAAATCAGTTAGCATATGTATCAAATCAAATTTAACCCAAAAATCCAAATAAAATCCCCCTCAAAAAGCAATAAAACCCAACTCTGTTGGGATTTTTAAAAATAGCCCCGTCTTTTTTAGTGTGTTTTAACTTCAAACATCCCTCCTACCTCTGTCACTCCCCCTCTCCCTCATGGTGATGTGGTAGTGTGTATTAGTGTGTTTTAACTTCAAACATCCCTCCTACCTCTGTCACTCCCCCTCTCCCTCATGGTGATGTGGTAGTGTGTCAGTGTTCCAAAATTCATTACCACGCCACTGAAGCAAGACACGCACGTCTCCAGGAGATCGATCCTAAGACTGGATCTTTATTTCCCGCCCGTTCAGTCCTCCCTCGCACTTAGTAATAGTACTTATACTTTCTCAGTTACGATAACTGGAGCTGCCTTTATTCTAGCATTTGTGTCATTAGCAATATTTTATAAGTTTTGGTAAGTAAAATCTCCTTTATTCTAACATTAGTATCACGATCTATATTCTTTATGGTTGTATCACTGGAAACCCTTTATTCTAACATTAGTATCCAAACCTGTACTATTTTTAATTGTATCAACAGAATTTCCTGACCTATATTATTTCTAGTAGTGTGGATAGAATTTCCTTTATTCTAACATTAGTTATTCTTTCTGGCTGTGTATTTAGAATTTTCTTCATTCTAACATTATTATCCTGACCTGTATTCTTTATGGTTGTGTCACTGGAATTTCCTTCATTCTAACATTATTATACCTGACCTGTATTCTTTATGGTTGTCTCACTGGAATTTCCTTCATTCTAACATTATTACCCTGATCTGTATTCTTTCTGGTTGTGTCATTATATTTTCCTGACCTATATTATTTTCGTTCTGTCACTAAAGATAGGTTTATTCCAAAGTTGGTGGCGTCACCCGGTAAAAATGGTTCTAGTTTCATGATTTTATATGGAAGGTAATTTTAAAGTTAGTATATTGAAGTTTTACGTTGCCAATGGCCTTTTTGCTTCCAATAAGGTTTTTAGTTAATTAAAACAATCTTATCAAAATGTTAAAATTCCGGCTTTGAGGTGCACACGTTGGTGCACTAAGGCTACTAATTTTTAAAATTCCAGACTTTTAGTCCAGTAGTTATCAATCAATATTTTTTAAGATTTAAATTGCACATTTTTATGGAATTAATTTTTTAGCACCATGTCTTACTACTTGTTCGGTGTGATACACTAATGAACTAATTGCACTAATGGTTTTAGACATTAATAAGGTTATATTCAGAGGAAGTGTACCAGCATTTGTATGGAAGGAGAGCGGAAAATAATTTTTGAAAAAACCCGCCTCATTACACCCAACCGAGATTCGAACATTGATATATCTGTCATCTGCATTATAGTTTATTGTGACAGTAAGCCATGCGGCCACCAAAATGGTTTGGAATTAATTGAATTATAAGTTATATCGAAGTAACACTTTAGTAAAATCACCTCAATGCACCCGGCTGAGATACTAGCTCTGACCTCCCGCACTGACAATCCAGTTTATTAAAAGTAAAGTATGACGTATTGGAACTCTTGATCACTGGTGTGGGTAGTAAAAGTATAAACCCACTTTGAATATTTTTTGATATATAGATAGACTAATTTTTTAAGATGGTTGTGTGGGTTTGTTTTGGCAAGGGAGCCATTAGTTCTCTTTCAATTAATCAACTTTTGTTATAAAATAAACATTGTGGAGGACCTTCTTTAATATTTTATTTGTATATAAATATAATACTATATTTACTCGTAGTTTAATTATATTTTACTACAACTTCAATAAACTCCAATAAATAAGTTGAATTGGTTTTTACACAAGTAAAAATGTTAAGTTTGATTTCAAGAATTATTTATTCTAGAACAAAACTTTGTTAATCAAGAAAGTGCAAATGGAATCCCAACAAAAAATATAAGATGTTAAAAAAGAGCTAAAAACTAGCTTTAACAACTTTGAAGCCTTTACATCGGGACACGTATTCTACATCCGTCTCTAAGAGCGAAGTCTTTAATTAGTTCCTTTAGGGCGCAGTTGATTTAAGCCTTCACTTCTACTGCATGAATGTTAAGTCGGGCAGGTTGAAATTTCCAATGGAATCCTTGGTAGAGAGAAATAAATAAAGGTACTTTATTTGTAATTCCTCTCACCTCTCTGGGGTCTTTTTAATTATCAGAGTGCGTGTACATCCGGTAAAAGAGCACCTTGATCCGCGAAGTAAATACACCACCAATTACAAGAACAGAACTTCTTTTAGTTCAGTCTCCGCCAGACAATTAACTCTTTTGGCTGAATTTGGTGTGGTATACTGGCGTCTTATCACAATGGGTTCCTTTATTTTAAAAATAAAATACACAATGATGTCTTCTCTTTTATATGTTGCATTGTGAGTTATAACTCTAACTATTACTTTACTATTAGTTTGTGACTTTGCATCCCTCTTTTCAAATGAAAATTTGAGAGACTCATTCACGAGTAATTGTAGTCCTGTGAGTAGAAATTTAAACAAATTTCTGTTCTAAGTAATTTTATAAGTTACTGCGGTGAATTTAATTTTAAGTTACAAAGACGAGTTTTTTTTTAAATCTATTGAAGATCTTTTGCAAATAAAATCATAAGTTTTCTTCTAAGAATTTTTTTACGGTCATATTCGACACACCAGTCATTAACTTCTTAATCCAAGGGGAAGGGATGAGGTAAGGTAGCTTAGAATAAATTTACCGAAAGCCCTATTAACAGATAGTTACATTTGTGAAACTATTCCCAGCGCCTCTAGCTTGGACTCAAACCTCAACCACTGTCTCTAATGATCGAGTTTATATGAATCATGACGTCCTCAGCCACGTGACCACAATTGTAGGCCTTCCTAAAGATTTTGATGCAATACATATATTTTTTTTTATAAATATTCGTTGAATAAACCGTATGTTCATAGCCGAGGGTCTAAGGAGGCCGACACGAGATGATAGTCTAACATTTTATGTATGAATCTGTCATACTACAAAGATATTCTAATTTCTGACACAAGAGTAAATGTTTTATTGCCAGGTGGAATGTCCTAGCTCACAGATAGGCTAGTACATCATGTTTTCTTTTGAAAATTATATATTATATTCGTCCCCTTTGAAACCTTTCTCTAAAGTTTTCAATAAAGTTTAGTACAATCTTAAGAGGAATACACGTAACACGGTGCGTTTGCTGGGATATTTTTCTCTAAAGTCCTGCATTTTAATCCCAGTATTAGTGACTATTAGATAATCTGACCTAATTTTGGGTAGTATGCATGAGCTAGCCTCAGTGTTGTTTGAGTTATATTGGAGTCTTAGCATAGCTTTAGTGATAAAATTATCTTGTTAAGAGATGTGAGTGCTCATTTTACCCATAAATGATGTCAGAGTCTAAGTGGAGCTTTATTGAAGAGCTAGTGCTACAACTAGTCTAACACGAGACTAGTCCTCAAATGAAACTCTGGCTATTTCTTGCATTGCCTTTTGAGCTCTCCAACCTATCATAGTTCAACCAAATCGTTTAGACAAATTCTAGCAAATCATACGAGGACGGTAGAACTTTGATAACAAAACACAGCATCTTTGAAAATGGCACATAAAAGGGGAACTATTCTAAACATGGAAAAGAGGGTGTAAAGGGACTATAATTGTCTGCGGAACACACGCCACTAAAACAGGCTTTGACGTGGGGAGAATAATACATCCTGTTGTACTGAGTAGGAACATATATGGCCATATATATATATATAGTGAATTATGAGAAAGTGGGGGAATTCGAGGTAAAGGGAAAAACAAGGATCCGGAAGATAATGAATAAGGGATATTGAAATAGAGGATGAGAAAGTAAAATAGAAATAAAAGGAAAAATAGGAAAAGGAAGGTCGATAGGTAAATAAAAGTAGAGATAATTTGGAATTTAAAGTGAAAAAGAACGGTACCAGATAGATAAAAGAAGACAACAGCAATAACATATATAAACATAATAGATAAAAGTGTGAGTGAATGGAGTAAAACACAGCGGCCAGGAATGCTCGTATCGCCAATGGTAAAAGTTGAAAATGAGCTGAAGGGGAATCAATCAATTCATCCAATGGTCATGTAATTTGGACTCATTCTTGTCAGCTACAAAATAAAGCTCATGAAGTAAAGCGCGTTTCCAAGAAAGCAACACAATAGAAAACTTATTGGGAACTAAATGTGAGACACGTGGCGGCATCGTCCAATGAGATGTACGAGATCAAGCCAATAAATATATCAGTAATCTCATTTTTTGCTACATTTATTAGGTATGTGTCTAAAGTAATGACTAATGAATGACTGAACCACCAAACCTATTAAAGCCACTTTCCCCACCCGTGAACGTAACTTTAAGATGTAATTTTCCTTCAAACACTTCCGGAAGGTCGAGCCTAGCCACTAATCGGACCTAGTGTAACGCAACACCTTTGAGTGGTCGTTGATTTATTTACATGGCCTTATTTAGGACACCTTAAATGACACTTTTAGCATGAGCCTAGGTGACTCAGACCAAGGGAGATGCAGGGGGGGTAAATGGGGTAGTTAGCCCAAGGAGCCTGTAAATTGGAGTCCCCTATTATCCTAAAATATCTCTTTTAAAGCGGAAATTCATGTAATAGACACAACATATATTAATTTTTTCCCCTCATGCCATCCCATTTCTTTTTTGAACTATACGCTTGTATAATATTAATATCATGGGGTAGAGGCCATAGAGATGAAATTAAGAGTAAATGTACACAAATTTGCATGGAGGAAGAGGAGGAAACTATTTAGGAAATAACACTCTCAGTAAAACCAGCTGATATTTGAATCCTGACATCCCCGGAACTGGCCAAATGACTAACCACGTGTTGATTGCAATATGTTTTTAAGTGATTTCCCAAAGTAATATAATTTTAAAGAGGTTAGTATTATAAATATAAAGATAATGTAATTTAATGCCGTAAGAAATACTTATTACTTTTTAAGCTATAGACAGTTTAACTATTTTGTCAATAAAACTCATAATTAGCTGTATTTATTTCGTGCCTAAGAGGCCTCCCTAAATTCCTTTTACCTTGACTCCCTGAATCCTCTGAGTGGCACTGAGATGCACTGGTGATTCTAGAAATCTTCCCATCTCAGCTGGGTGACAGAGGGTAGTTTTCTGAATTTTAAATTCCACCCGGATGCTCTGAGGTGATTTTTTCCTGAATGGTTTCCCACCCTCATTCAATGCGTATGATAGTATAATTTATATACATCATACCTTCCTTATCCCTGAACCCCTATTGTAAAAATACAAATAACCCAGATGTGTAGTAAGACTGAGAGCACACAGAAAATAGATTTCATGAAGGTGATGCTTTGAAACCAGATATATTTATTTAGAAATTAAAGTATTACTGGTAAATATATTAATGTGGTCTATATGTATAATAAAACAAATATAATATCATTACTTGCGTCATTTTAGATAATATAAAATAATAGTTATTAATATTTTATCAATAGGGGAATGAAAGAGTATATACCCGCTTCGGTGGCTTTATGGTTCAATGCGCTACTTTCGCAGTATACTAGACTGATGATGACGAGAAGATTGAGGTTAGAATCTCGGTTGGGTGTGCTTAGGGTGGATATTATGACTATGAGGTCTTTATTCAAAGAGACCCTAAAGCAAGGGTTGGCAAACTTTTTTTGAACCGATCAACTTAAAAAACTTATCAAAGGTCCCACGATCAACCATTGTTGATTCACCCTACATTTGCTTTTTTTTTGTCTTAATATCTCTTAGATTTATTCCTAAAATTTAATATTTTCTTAAATATTTATGTCCTCTCCTTTCTAGAATTTGTTTTTTAAATAAATAAATTGTCTTATTTTCATATTAACCTTATTTAATTTTCTTACATTTTTCATTGTGAACTCTTAAAGTTATTTTAGTCCCTCTCAAAAATATACTTTTAGTGAAAATGTAGTTTACTTACGTGATCGACCGGTTGCCGACCTTTGCCCTAAAGTATTTCCACCATGACTTGTTTTCACACCTGTAATTTCACGGTGGAGAGATGAGATCTCTAATCTAGTCCGCTCTCACATAATCTAAGAATATGTACTGTAAACAAACATTGATGGGAACGTAGACAAAATATCAAGCTCATTAAAGTCTGGTTTCCCTGTGACGGGGATAGCTCGGGGTTTTCCTTCCAAAGAAATCCCACTCTACCTTCACAGAAACGCGGGTACATTCCCTTTAAATTGAGGGGGACGGGGTAAAAAACATGAAAACCGTCATTTGACAACAAAATATGTTATTCTGAAAATTGAAAAATGACACCTGGACACGGGAATCGAACCTGGAACCTTTGACTTAGTACGCCAATGCTCTAACCACTGAGCTATCCAGGATTCGTCCCGTGCCCAGGGTTATTCTTAACTCACATTTTAAGGCAGAGTCTATGATGGACTTAGCGGAAATCGTCGGCTACAAATATGTGATTATATTAATATCACGAGCCATCGGATAACCCAGCCATCTGCGACTCGGTAGTTGGCTTTTTGCTGTAAGCAGTGATTTCTAGTTGCATAACACTTTAACTACAAGCTGTTGTTATAGTCAGTCAATATCTTGAGGATAACTAATATCCATGAATATTTTACTTATTTTTTATAGCTATATTTCAGGATTTTATAGATGTTTAAATAATGAAACCATCCCATCTAAATCAATGAGGGTTATCATGTTTTTGCCCCAACCCCCTCAATTTGATCTTAACTACCCTATTAACTCAACTAAAATGCGTCTACAAGTAATAATAACACGTGGTGAAAAAGTATATACATGAAAACTATAAAATACTAGCATAAAACCCGTTTAAAAATCAAAGGCTTCATTTCTGGTCATGTAACGAGTCCCATTGTCATGTCTTTTAGCACCGCGTCTTACTACCCGTTTGGCTTATACGCTATTATATTAATTACACTAAAATATCAGGGATTAGGAAGGCTATATTTAGAGTAAATTTATCTGAATTTGCGCGAAGAGAGAGTGTAAAACCATTTTGTAAAAAACCACCCTCAGCACACCTGACCGAGATTCAAACCTCGATCTCCCCGTCATTGGCAGTCTAGCTCCTTTCGAGAGTAGCGCCTTAGACAATACGGCCAACGAAGCGGGTTTTGACATTTGTTTGACAATGATCGCAAATGGGAAGAGTATATTAGAGACCCCCAAAAATCTGGGCGACGCATTTCAATTAAAGACGCAATAGTAGATAAAATATTTACTCCAATGAAAGCGTGGAACTTTTCCTTCTGAAGATTTCATTATAAACAACATTTATTGTGTATAAGTTTTAGTTTTTTTTTAGTAAATGCCCGTGTCCCAAAAAACATATTGTGGCCCTCCATGGGAATTTTCGGTAGCCATGTAACCCTTGACACTTTTGAGTTTGGGGCTACCTGCATGCAAAATTTCATTTTCCTAGGCCTTAGGGTCCTCGATATTATTTCGGCTGCACAGAGAAATTGATAATAATAACAGTGGGGATTCCATATTTCAAACACATTAATTATAGTGAGACACCCACTCACTTTTCTACATAAGTTTGCATTTCAGCCAAATTGAAACCGGACTCATTTTTTCCCTTTGAAGCTTAGTTTGGGTATCCTTTTCCTCCCCACTGCCCCTCAACTCTGTCTGATCCGTTAATACTATTAAAGTCCAGTGAAGCATTTTGTGATGAAAAAAAAAAGAAGTTCTACATTGATTCGTTTCAGTCAGATATTATTTTAATTAGTCTTCTCTTCTCTCTCACTCCACTCCCTTTTATCATCTCTCGTAATATTGGGGAGGGGGGGAATACGAAGAGTGACGTAAAATAACTAAAAAATCTTCTACGTCATAGACGATCCATTTACGGTCACTGAATTTTTAATGACGAGGTATTTTTGCAGATAAAGTCAACAAGAGGGATTATCCCAGAATTTCATTTATTGGCTCTGTAGGAGATTTTTTTATCTTTAAAATATTTTTTACACTTTTTGAGAATCGTTAAATTTTATATTCTAGACACAAACTGGATGTTTGTAAATAAATAAATAAATGTATACTTTTTTACCATCGCGTATTACTACTTGTTCAGGCTGTGCGCATATGACCCGCCTTGATGGCGTAGTTGGCTAACGCGCCAGTCGTGTTGAGCCAGACCACCGAGGACGGGGAGATCGAGGTTCGAATCTCGGTCGGGTGAACTGGGGGTGGTTTTTCCTAAATGGTTTTCCACTCTCCCTACACGTAAATGCGGGTTCACTTCCTCTGAATTAAACCTTCCCAATTCCTAACCCATTAGCGTAATTAGTACTTAAGCGTATAACNATTAAACCTTCCCAATTCCTAACCCATTAGCGTAATTAGTACTTAAGCGTATAACCCGAACGGGTAGTAAGACGCGGTGCTAAAATTAATTAATTAATTTGTACGCATATGTACTATTTCCGCTAGTGAGTTATGGACGAATAGGACTAATTTTGTTATGAAGTGTACCGGGTGGTTAGTAAGACAGGGAGCTAAAACTAACATAGAATTATCCAATTCGGTGGCCTCATGGTCTAAGGCGCTACTCTCACAATAGACTAGACTGCGAATGACGGGGAGGTCATGGTTAAATCCCGGTCCGGTCTACTAAGAGTGATTTTTCCTAAATGGCTTCCCACTCTCTCTCTCTCCGCACATATGTGGGTACACTTCCTCTAAATAAAAACTTCTCATCCCGAACCCTTTAGCTTAATTACTACATAAGCGTATAACCCGAATAAGTAGTAAGTTGTGGTGCTAAAAATAATATCAGAGTCAAGTTGTTGATTTTCACTAGAAACAAGAATATGAAAGTTAAATTTGGGCTACCCGCTTTGGTCCTCGAATGGTCTGAAGTGGGCCCGCCCAAGTGACGGTCCGCGGGACACAGAATATTACTCTCCGGCCCAGTTAAACGCACTTAACTACGCTGATGGACCGGAGACAAGGACGGTAGAGTCTAGAGAACATGCCGACACATTTGTATAGGAGAGCAATGGGAAATAATCCTCAAAACATCCGGTCGGGATTAGAACCCTGACTCTCCTATCAATGGTAAAACATACTAGACGATCCTGATGTTTGATCCACACACTCCTCAATGCGGGGTTAGTTGATTCATTCCTTAAATTTTACAATCACACACGAGATAGAAGAAATATTTAGTCTAAAGTATATATTTTAGAAATATTTTAAAAATACTTTAGAAAATTAAATCCAAATCTATTAAACGTGTTTTATATTTGAATTTAACAGAATGTATCTCAAGTAACCGAAATATACTTTACAGAAATCAGCATGAAACCTTGATAACGTTTTTATTCTACCTTATAATGAAATTCATTTTTTTTTCTATTCTTCATTCGTGTGGATGAAAGCGTATTCATGTAGCAAAAATGCAAATTCAAATGTGCTTATGAAAACGGCGATGGTTTTCCGTGATAGACCTCTATTTTCGAAAGAGAGCTCATTCTTTTGAGAGACATGTTAACGAGAACTGCCCCTTAATTAAGCTAGTCGCGAAAACAAGGACCTTAATGGCGTAGATACTTAGAAGAAACCATTAACGTTAATAACTGCAGCATGTTGTTCACGCATCGTTGGATGTTTTGCTGTCAGGAGTAGAAGGGACTTTGTCATCTTGTGTTCACGAACAAACTCAAGGCACGTATTGGTGGACACGCATACTAAATGTCAGGCTCATATAGTTTAGTTTGAGAGTGATGAGGAGGCTAGTTTTTGTATACCGGCTGGGTGTAGGTAGAGATGGTTTTTTTTCCTAAATGGTTTTCTACTTTACCTTCATACGATTGCTGGTATATTAATTACAAATTCTAACTTATTCATAACCAGCCCATCAGCATAGTTAAAAACTCGAATACACACAAACCAATGGATACATGGACTAAAATCTCATCTATTATGTTATTCCTAGTGATGAGAACTTGTTTCAAATCCCAGCAGGGTGAACTGAGGGTGCTTTCACTTCAGTGGTTTCCAACTCTCCTCTTACGCAAAAGCTGGTTAATTTTACCTAAATTCGACTTTTCTCATCTATACCTTATCAGTGTAATTAAATATTAAATGCGTATATCCCAGAACAGGTAGTAAGACGTCAAATAAAATAAATACATTCGTATAGTTTGGACGGGTATCAAGAGGTGATGAAAAAACACCCACTTTGAATTATTCAAGAAACCTTCTTAGAATATCAGAAAATGTATCTCTCTGAATGCAAATATATTCGTTTGAGTCTTAGGTGAACAATAAAGTAATTTTTTTTAAAAAAGAAGCCCTTCTTTTGGCATTCCTAACTGGGCCACGAATATTAGGTCTTAAAAGTATATACGGAATATTTTACAATATTCGAGACACACCTTAGCAAGTTTATTTCTCGTGGACATTTTTCAATGAACAGAGGGATGAATAGTAAATTAAGACCCAATTCAAACTCAAATTGTACCAGAACTTATTTAGTATTTCTATTTATTGAATTTAGATGTCTATTTTTCTGGGAAGTTTTTCTGACTGTACATCTTTTATAGTAACCATCGTTAAATCTGAATGAGTAATTAGAGTTGTTTTAAAGTAAAGGTAAATTCGATTGCTAAGGATTTGTATAACTTCTGTTACAGAGAAGAGGTAAAAGATATTACAAAACTATCTCAGAAAAAACATTCGCAATTCTACAATTTTTATTTTTTCGCAACCCTTCGGAGGGAGGAAGTATTGTGATCTAAAAAATCAAATAATATACTTTTATAAGGATATTGATGTTTAATGATCCCCTGAAACTTAAAAGGTGGTTTTTGCGATGTTGTCTGTCTATACATTTATCTGTCTGTATTTTGGTCTAGAGCAGAAATCATTTTACTGATCAGTCTTACAAATTTTGTATTTATGGTTTTCATAAGCCTCTCCAGAGGGATTTTGTAACTTCCGGCGATCTGGGGAATATTAGATCAAGAGGGCTATAATTTTAAAAGTGATCAAATATTGATAAAATTGACATTGTTTAATAAAAAAACTGCTGGCTGCATAGCAAAAAATAAGAAGATGAAAAAATTAATAAGCATCGATACATTATCTTAGAAGGGCTGTTGAAAATATTAATATCAAAATTGCAATCGTTCTCGAGAAAACTGATATTTCCAAACGTATGATTTTTCCGCAAGACCTGTCTGGTAGTTAGCGCCATCTACGTTTTCCATGATCCATCTGTTCTTGTTGGCGCGGAAGGATACTTTGGTCGGTTGTGAAGCTATGCCACGCCTTTAACCCTCCCGCCCACCACCCCCCACAAAATAGGTTTTAGACTTGCACTCGACAGGGCCAAGGGCCTTAATTGTTATGTTTCATAATCTAATATTGTAAAATTAGACAAACAAATTGAATTAGACAAAACATTATAGGTAGAAATAGGTGCTGAGTTACATACTAGGTATCAAGACTGGTAGGCAAGGATAAATATATATATATATTTACATCCATTACATATATATACACATATATATATATTTACATCCATTACTCTTTACAGACTGTGGTCCGGGTAAGTTTTTTTATTCAACCATATATTTTACACTACTGGCTTGATAGGCCTGTCGTGGCTTCATATGCCCTATAATCTAACTTAGTCTAGGACAGGTACAACATCCAGTCCCCGGCCATTAATTCATCACTGTGAAAGGGTAAACCTACATTTCACAAATAATTAATTTTTTAGCCATACCGAGAATAGAACCTGGCACCCTTAGATCAGTACACAGACACGCCACTGACTGAGCTGGGGTGTCGAATATATATGTATATCCCTGAAATTAAGTGTATTTTACATAATGGTGAAAAGAGAAAACAGTATTTTCTTCAAAGAAATCTATTCTAAAGATTCTGATTAAAATTCATATCTAGACACCGTTTAGCATACTAAACGAAATGGGGCGTCTCATTTTCCAGGAAAATGATTTATAGGGTGTATTGCATAAGCGGATATCTCCAAATGTTGATAATATCTTCGTAACGTTTTGAGATACAAAATAACTTACCCCTGCAAAGTCGTAGAACTATTAAAAACAAAAACCAAACATTCGAAATATTATCTTCTAAGTTGTGTTTTAGTTCATGTCTCTTGATTAAAATTACCCTGTCAAGTATAAATATGAAAAAAACCTGAACATTATTTAGACACAAATTACTGAAAATATTAATAATAGTAGTACTCTTTTTGTACCTCAGTACTGTACACGAATAAAGGAATGTGGTAAAGGGGTTAGTACGTGTCGGCCTATCTACATATGTGACATATATCACAAATACATTATCTGTATTCTAGTTTAAAATGTCTGAACGGAACATTAAAACACACCAATGATTTTATATTTATCATTTATAGAAATTAGTTATTGACAAAATGTTAACGACCCGCACATGTGAGTATGAGAACAAAAGCTTCAGTTTCGTTGACAAGAAGGTAAGGGTTAGAATCCTGGTCCGGTGTTCTGAGGTGCTTTTTCTTATGTTTTACCGATATAACTTCACAAAATTGTAGGTGCACTTCCAATAAATTCTACCTCAATCATCTTTAAGCTTTCAGTGTATATAGACGGATGCCTTAAACGGTTAGTGGTAGGTGGGGCAGAGAAAAATTATGGTTTAACCCAAATACAAGAAACCTTTGCCCCGTTTTTGTGTGTTCTAAACCTCTCCTGAACCCTTTTAAATTAAAAGATTTGGGATGGCTTAAAACACGATCCAGTTTAACTTTGCTACTACATTTATAAAATCACAAACTGAAGGAACCAAATGTTCAAGATATCTCAACCTTACGTAACACTTTAGTAATTTCCAACTTTGTAATTGAATTAGTCCCTGTCCGTCAAAACTTAGTTCTCTTTTCATGGTTGGAGGGGTATTTTCGAACTCGGAGAAGCGACAGTTGGTAGTCGTGGTTCAAGCGAAATCATGAAACGAATCATCAGAGGGCTAAGAACGTTCTTATCCTCAATACTTTGATAATTTCTTAACTTTTTTAATATTTCTTGAATTTATTATTAGAGCCCCTACGTTAAAAACAAGCCATTTTACCACTTTATGTTTTAGCAAGAATTTCTTACAGATTTTCATAAACTGAGAAAACCGAGATAGCCAGTTAAGCCCAGAGAAACCTTTGACCAGAAAAAAAATATGAAAAAATTGGGAATTTAATAAAATACCAAGAACAAATTATTGTAATATTTGGGAATTTTAGATATTTTATATAATAGTAGGCTTTTGCAAGGAATAAAAAAGGAAATTAAGAACTAATCACTCTAATCGATCCCATTTTTTTTATCTTCCCTCCTTCTATCCGTTCTTCTGAAACATTAGTTACTTAGCGACTATGTGTTTCTTCATCAAGGTCAAATCCTCCCATTCTACACATCTCTTCTCCCTAAGTCAACAACTGAAGGTGGGTTTAATGTGATCTCTATCCAACTGAAGCTGGGAATGCACTCAGACCTTTAGCTGGTTATTGCTGCCTTCACCATCTGGTAGACATCCCATGTACTAGGGGAGTGCAGGACGTGTAGTGGTTTCCCATTGCCTTCCACACTGAATTTCTATGAGCGAGTGATAAAGGGCCTTCAATTTTTGCCGGAAAAGTATTTTCACGAACCTTCCAGGGTTCTTTTTACATGGGACCAACGGCTTTACTTTACCTTCGAAGGAAGTTGTGCTACGTATTTTTATCGCTAAAGAAGAATCCGTTGACCTAAGGTGGGTTCGAACCTTCAAGAATCGGGTTTTGAGGTGAGAACTTTACCCCAAGACACTAGTCAATTTTAGGAACAATTACATTTCTGACCTCTCTACTAACAAAATGTTAGAAAAATGTGAATTCCTTCTTGAAAACTCCAGAAAAATAAAGAAAATATTTTTACTAATAAACTAATGGCCACTTTTGTTTTGACACAAGGACTATTTAATTAACCTTGCCTTCTAACAGCTACTAAGTAGCATAATTGGTAAATATTCTTATTCCTACGATTACAACGCCCACTTTAACCTTGGGAATATCGGGCCTCGTAGTATTGTGGTAAGTGCATCTGGCTACGATCGTAGGTGTACCGGGATCGATTCCCGACTGTTGCCTTGGGTATTTTTCTATTAAGAGGAATTATTACAACAGTCACCGGAGGTTGATAAATTAAGCGTGAGTTAAGTTTTAAACTCCCATTCCACACCTTCATATTCAATATCATCACATTATCTCATTACGGACATAACGTGTAGACAACCTCCACAGGTGTACCCTGGGTAACGCTCTGTGCTACTAGAGTGGTGAATAGTCTACATACAGGTGACATAATGGTGTACCCTGGGTAACGCTCTGTGCTACTAGAGTGGTGAATAGTCTACATACAGGTGACCTAATGGTGTACCCTGAGTAACGCTCTGTGCTAAGGTGTACCCTGGGTAACGCTCTGTGCTACTAGAGTGGTGAATAGTCTACATACAGGTGACCTAATGGTGTACCCTGGGTAACGCTCTGTGCTACTAGAGTGGTGAATAGTCTACATACAGGCGACCGAACTGAGTGTCATGTCCCTCTCGGTCAATAATGACACACGCTAAAAAAAAATTGAAAATAATTACAATACAGCAAAACTCTTTTAATTTTGCGACTATAAATAATTATTGTATTTTACAAATTATCTTTTCCACCAGAATCGTACAATAGAAGCAGTATTCCACATAGCGAGGATATTTATCCTCCCAAATACCCGCACAAACGATTGTGGTTGAGCTCGAAATGGAGCAAACCTAATCAGCGTATCGACTGGTTTCTATCTCGGCGCGAGTTTCATTTTGCGAGATATACCAGCGGGATTACATTCCCAACCCTATATACCCGGAATTTACTCCAGCCCGCATATTTTCATAGGAGGGGAGTGGGAAGGGAACACAATCCCCTGGTCCACGTGATTGAGCTGTGTCGAGGGATTTGCGGTCGTGGGTTTCGCGTCCAGATCCTACCCCTACCCCGTTCCCTCCACATGCCTACATGCAGGTGACTGGGTTTTGTAGATTAGGTTAGGTTAGGTTAGGTTAGGTTATATTATACACATGAAAATGTTTATGGTAGCATAAGACCCCTACATTTCTGTGGCAGGAAACCTCAAGGCCACCAGTCCCACGGAACCGATTGAACCGGGGCGAGAGGGGAGAAGAAAAGTTAGATAATAGGCTGTATATATAGTTTGTTTTTTATCACCGCGTCTTACTACCCGTTCGGGTTAGACGCTTATGTACTAATTACGCTAAAGGATTTAGGGATTAGGTAAGTTAAATTTAGAGGAAGTGTACCCACATTCACGTGAAGAGAGAGAGAGAGAGAGAAAAACCATTTTGTAAAAACCACTCTCATTACACCCGACCTATATTCGAACCTCAATCTCCCCGTCATCGGCAGTCTAGTCTGACAAAAGAGTAGCGTGTTAGACAATGCGGCCACCAAAGTGGGTTTTATATACAGGCCTATATAGTCATAAAATATAGTTACTCCATACAATATTCGACTCTACCACATCAAATAGTAACCACCAAAAAAATTAACAATACCACACCCACGTAAAGTTTTAATTGCATGTGCCAATGGTCTTGCACAATAAATATGAACCAGGGTGTTAGGAGAGGAAGGGGGAGAAGGGTGTATGGATTGTATTGACCTTTGTCTGTTGTTTTTAACTATTACGATATAGACACTAAGGTTATTTACATAATAAAGTATTCAGATGATTACAATCAAAATGTTCTCAAAAATAAATGAAACTTTAATTTAAAGAAAACTAGAAATTTAATTAAATGTTTTAGTGTGGCATTTCAAATATATTAACTAGGAAACTAAGATATAAAAATAAATAAATTCTAAAATTTGCGAATAGATATGAATTTAATACATTTTACAACTAGAATATCATAGTTAAAGAGTTCTATAAGCTATTCATAGCTTGAATCCAAAAATGTATCTTTAAAGCTCTCACTAGGATTCGAATAGAAGCCCTCAGTGGTGGAGAGATAACAGTAAAGACTTGCACCTGGACTAAATAAAATCCTCAATTAAAAAAATTACATTTCTATTTGGGCTATCCTTATTCACTAATTGAGTAGGGATGAAATAGAAAAGATAATGCACTCATATTTGTTTGGAGGGAAAGTGGTTTGTCATTTAGCATACCCAACAGAGATGCAAACCCTGACCTACCTGTCACAGATATACTAGAAAAGAGGATAAAGGGACCTTTTTTCACGTGTCAACCCACACGAGTTCTTAGATAAATTAACTAAATTATGTTTGATGATTGTGATTATAATGCTGGGAAGAAATCACATTATAATGGAAAAGCTTATATACTAATAAAAAATAGAATAATATGTCATGAGTATTAAATTAGTTTAAAATTTTTTTACACAAAACATGAGTTTCATAGCCGAGATCAATTATTCTATTATGATAAGAACAAACAAAAACTTGAGTTTTTTTAACAATAAAATACTGAAGCTATAAGGAAAATAAATGGTACGGCACACCGCACAGACTTTCTCTCTCTTTCTATAAACTCGTAAGATTTCTGAACGGAATAATGTACA
>CABFWO010000969.1:0-26599 GCA_902155825.1 Timema genevievae
GATTCCCGTATTTCTGAAACATAATTCTTAACCAGATAAAAAAATATTTTCTTCAAAAATTTGTTGAAAATAGCCTAATTAAAAAGTAATTAAAAATTTTAAAATCCGGCTTCAAGGTGCATTCGGACCGTACTCCGTCCACCTATGTTAAAAATTTCATATCTCTGCGGGCCGTAGATTTAGCTGTACATCGCACACAAACACACACAGACAAACACTTCCTTTTATTATTATAGATTTAAAACTAATATTTTAAAAATTAACTGTTTCATACAGTATATAGGTGTCGTGCTTTGCTCATTTATTTTCTTCCCCCCCCCCTTTAAAGGGCGTGCACGCTTCATCGAGTTACAATGTAAACTCTACTAATAGAGAATCTGCTGTATTTATGATAGTTTGTTTTTTTATTCAAAATGCTTTTATATTGAAACTTTATCAACTTGACACATTCTTCGTATTTCATTTGGTGTTTCATATCAACATTGGTGATGATTAATTTAGTTGATACGCTCAATTCAGAGATGATATTATAAATTATTGACAAAGAACTAAAATATTGCCGGGAAACTATAATAATATCAGAAAATATTGTCAGGAAACTAAAATAATATTAGAAAATACTGTCAGGAAGTTAAAATAATAAGTTAACAAGCATTAGGTACCACTATGAGTTTTTTAATAAAAAAAGTGGATTTTTTTAACTGTTATTTTAACACAACATTTTTAAGCAGGTCATATATTTAAAAATATTGTAGTCCTCTATATAATATATATGTGTGCACTTATTTTTATGTTTTGGTTGTTTATTAAGATTATTAACACAAAGGAGGCGGGGAAACCCTGTTTTCTATTGTTTTTTGTTTTGGTACCGCGTTTTACCACCCATTCAGGCTATATATAGGCTTATTTACACAGATTCATACAATTTTACAGGAAATATACAACCCTTGGCATGAAGGGAAAGTGGAAAATCATTTATGGAAAAAAAAATCCTCAGTACAATCGAGCGGGGTTTGAACCTCAATTTCCCCATCATGAATAGACGAGTATATTTCGGGAGTGACGCCTTTGACCAAGCGACCACCAAAGAGGGTACAGATCCCTGCTAGACGTCAACCGCTCCGGTGGGTGCATGTTCTAAAGATCAAACTTATTTTAGTCTGGTTTGCCGGGGGGAGGAGGGGGTTAAGTTACGGTCGAATGATCCTCCACCAAAATAGTTCACCATTCTCTCTCCCCGTGCAAATTCGGGTAAATTTACACTAAATTCTACCTTCCTCATTCCTTCTCTATTGGGGTTGCATAAACATATACGGTGAACCCTAACGGGTACTAAAAAGTGGCATAAAAAAATAAAAATTGTTAACGTCGGACGATAAGCCGAGCCACCGAGTGAAGCAAGGCGCCACGTGATCCTGGAGATGTGTGGATGGAGCGATGGGAAATATACTGTGTAGTCTGAAACATCCAACATCCTCCCCTCCCCTCTCACTCGTGCAAGGGTATGATGAATGATAGATTCTTTTAACAAGAATAAATGTCCAACTTGCCCCGGAGACGTGGCTAATGGCACTTAACTGCATTAACCAGAATCTATCGTCAATTATAAGCGGCTCTTCCCTCGCAGTTACAACAAAAACACTCGAAATAAGAAAGTCCTTCTGGCAGCCTAGAAAAACAAATATCATGAGAATAAAACTGGTATTTAAGGGGGCCGCCTCGGTGAGTGAGAAATTGCCGCGCAGAAGTTCAGTTATAGTACAATATTTTATTTTACGATGCGTCATTTCAAAATATGGTTAAAGCCAAAATAAAGTCCAAAGATCTCAAAAGGGCTCTTTTTCTTTAAAAACCTTATAATTTGAGTTCTTTAATAGAAGAAGAAAATATGTGAAAATGTAACATTTGCTTATTTTCAACAACTTTTTAAAACATATCTTCGGAGCTGCCAGACTATGCTTGATGAAAAAAGGCTCTAGATTTAACCTTCTTATAACAAATACAGTAATTTTTTGATAGGATCACAACAGAAAATGTTAAGATATTTTGAGAACTAGCAGAGAGATTTCCTCTTTACCTTGAGATATGAAGTTTCGTCGTTTTATTACCCCTCTTTCTTATTAGCATTAAAAAGGATGATAGTAGGTGAAGGTCAAAAGGGAGTAGATCTATAGGCTCAGAAGGAATAAAGCGGTAGTTCCATAAAAAATACACAGACTATTGTGTTTTAAGCCATGGGGTCTGAACGCGATTGATACTTTCTCGCTGAACGAGGCGACCGCCTTAATGCACTGGAATATTCGAGATGAAATTCATAAACGCCAGAAACCAAGTGGGTTTATATTGTTCCTGGATGGATCTGTCTGGCAGTATGGGAATAAACTAGGAGGAAAATACAAATGCCAATACAATGTGTGTTGTGAGCCCCCTATTAAAATTAATTTAGTCATTCGATTCACAAATATCAACTTTATATATATATATATATATATATACACACACACATACATAAGTACTATTATAAAGCCACATGTCTGACTCATTCACTCACTGACATTAATGTTTACCCACTTCCAGATGAGCTAGAAACTTGAAATTTGGCAAACTTATAGCTTCTAGCCTGTAACCGACGGGAAAATTCCAAAAGTTAAAAATTTTAATTTCTAACCACCGAAAAAAATTCAAAGTGGTGGAGCAACTTTAAAGTTAGTGCGGTATATACAATACCGGAAACGTTAAGTTGTTACTTTCAAAATAACCCTGGAATTAAATTAGTTTACATCCACTTGCAAAGAAAACTCACTGGGGGTTTGGGGACGGAGCCCCCAACGAGCAAATCGAGTATCCATCACACGCTCCTAGACAAGTTACCTTTAGTTTCCCTGACAAATAGGTAATCTTAATCAACCAGAATATGTGATATTTTCATTACTTTTCAAAAAGGAAAATGTTAACTTTCAAACTAGGTTTACAAGTCAATAAACGTTGTATATGCATGGAAGAGAGTTTCTTGTCTCTGCCAGTAAACACCAAACTCGTGTTTTTTTTTAGCACCACGTCTTACTACCCATTCGGGTTGTACGCTTATTTGCTAATCACACTACTGGGTCAGGTATGAGGAAGGTTCAATTAAGAGGAAGTGTGCCCGCACGTTCGTGGATAATAAGCGGGAAACCATTTAGGAAAATAAACCCAGTGCACCCAACCGGGATCGAACTACAATTTCCCCCGTCATCGGCAGTCTAGTATATTGCGATAGTAGCGTCTTAGACAATGGGGCCACCCAAGCGGGTCTCGTGTACTGGTAAAAGTGTTATCAATAATTAACCTAAGCCCCGCATCTACTATCTTAGCTACCTAGGCCTTAACGTACTTTAGTTACCTTTACGTAAACTTTTCGAACGACACTGATTGTATCAGCACATGACTTATAGACTTTTCTAACGCTAGAGAAGACACAACATCTAGTCTCCAGGCCATTAATTTATAATCGTAGACGTACATACCCCAATTTCACCAATAAGATATTCTTTGATCATGCCGGAATCGAAAGAGAAACTCTAAACTCAGTAGGCAGAAACGTTGCCGAATGAGCTTATAAGATTCCTGACAACATTGTAAAGAAACATAAATTAGCAGTAGCTTTCTACGATAAAGATATAAATATAAAGTTACTAAAAAAATTGCTAAACTATTTATGCATTAGACTTTTATCCATTATATTTAGAACAATTCTGGGAAATAAATCTATTAAGTTTATTACTGCCTATGGTGATTTATGATTAGTAACCTTTTTAACCTACATATGACCACATTGGTGGTCACACGATCTGAGCCGGCGTCAGTTTCGCAATAGAATGGAGGTTATAACCATGGCCATAAACTGGGTGTGGTTTTGTCTAGATGATTTTATCACTCCTGTTTACACGCTAATGCGGGCGTGTTTACTCTAAATTAACTTACTCATCCCTAACCCTTAAATTAAGGCATAAATAGCCATTGATTTAGACGTTATAACTTTTAAGGACTATAAGAAAAATTTATTTCCACGACAATTCAACTAATAAAGACCTAATGAAAAATAAATAGCGTGTGTATAAAATTGAGAAAAGGCTACTCTGTATTTTACATGTATTTGACGTGCACTTTCTATCCCGGCTGATTATACCATAACATAACTTATAAATTAACTAAAAGACACAGCACCCAGCCCCCTGAACGTTAAACCAACACTCTGGAAAAAGAAACCCACATTTTTACCAATGATAAATCTTTCAGCCATGCCAGGAATTAAACCCGGCACCTTTAGCTCAGTAGGCAGACAAGCTACCGACTGAGCTAAGGCGTCGGAAAACAGGAATTAAATATGACATCTGGCTTGCCATAAAAAATAGATTTATATCCCCGATACAAACAACAATAAGAACACCAATAAAAATAACATATTAGAAAGAGAAAAACCTTTATTTTTGCAGCCAAAATTGATAATGACAGCTGCAGATCACAAAACTTGAGGTATGAATATGTGTAGTTAGATCTAAAGTCTGTTCCCCGTAGGAATTGTTTACTGAAAGGCCTTTTTCCCTACCAGAAATCTATTATATAGTAGGTTATTGGTAGGAAAAAAGACCTTTCAGAGAGTAATTACTATCGTGAATGGAGTGTATTAACATTTCTAGCTATCAGATAAGGTTCTCCCTATGAAAAATTGGGTATTAGAACAGTCAGTAAGAAAGTTGCAGTTTCCGAATGTTCACAGTTCGAATCTCCTCTCCGGTCGTCTTACACATTCGTGTATTTTGGGATCAAATGCAGCTGTCGAGATAAAACGGCCCCTTCTTCGACCACAACGCTGCAGGGCGATGAAGCGCAGCTGATGTCATCGACGACGCATATGAGACGCCGAGTGATGTTTAGCCGTCAGCTGTAGTGTGAGGGTGGGGTGGAGGGGTGGTGGTAAGGGATGTGACGTCAGACAGCCATGAAGATCATGTGCCCTCTCCTCATTCAAAGCGCCGCGCTGGTACGCTCGGATTGAAATGCCGGGATATGATATATCGAGTCGTGACTCGAACCTCGTTAAAAGAAAAAGGAGCCACGGGCAAAACATGTAAAATAAAGAGGGGAGAATTTAAGGTGATACTTTTTTTTTTCACAGTTCCGAGACGGGGGAACAAAAATAATATGTTTGCGAACACCCGCCACAAATACATTTAGCACGAGCTTGGATGAATTGAGTTTTGTTTGGTAATTTGGAAAATACAGGTTTTATAAATCATATAGAGCGTGCACTCAACCATACAAAAGTAATATTATTGTAATTATTGGACCGGTGAACATATAGTTGATTCGCGGTAGCTTTGGCCTTTTCCATCAGTTGAAATAATAATAGTTTAGTAAAGTAGTAATGATAATAATATAATAATCATAATGGCACGCATCAATGGTCATGAGAAATAAATGTCGGGTTCCTATAGTTTGGTTTGCGGATGAGTTCTGGGTTCATAAACCGGTTCTGATGTAGCTTACTCAAGGTAATTTTCCATAGATAGTTCCCACCACACTCTTCACGAAAATTAAGGAACATTTTCTCTAAATTCTACCTACATCATCTCTCCATTAGCATGGGTGGTAAGACTCAGTTATAGGAATAATAATAACTCCTACCCCCGAGTTGCCGGCGGCTGCTTATCTGTCAGCCTCAAGTGGCCGACGATCTCACACGTCCATCACAGACTTTGTCTTAACCTACTACGAGTAATGTAGCACAGGACGAATAGTGAATATTTCCGCGATTATCCAAGGGTCCCGGCGTCGATTCTAATGTCCAGGTGTTGTTTACCAATATTATATAATATAATTGAAGATAATATTTACTTATCCATGCGAGTCAGGGATAGCCAAAGAGAGAAAAGTATGGTGTCGTTGATAAGGCAGACTAAGCGGCGCCGGGCCTTGGCAATGCTCCGCTACGTTCGTCCTTTGACAGTTAAACGGGGTCACGCCACGGCACCCGTATCGCCACCCTCTGCTGAGAACATCGGACTATCTACACACAGTTAACACACAAACACACCCATACCTCCCCCGCCATGATAAAAGGTTCGTAATGCTTTATATGAGACCCAGAACTGGCTGGCTATCAGCGGTAATTTTATTATTATTATTATTATTATTATTATTATTATTATTATTATTATTATTATTATTATTATTATTATTATTATTATTTATAGTAGGCTATATCTTGTGAAACTATTAATTATATCAGAGCACTATTTAGAAACAAGCTTATCGGTTTCGGTGGTTGAATGGTTTAAGGCATCACTTTAGTGTTAAAGACTGCTCTGTTGATGATGCCGGGGGATCGGGGTTCGAATCCCTGTCGGGTCTACTGAGAGTGGTTTTCCCTAAATAGTTTCCCAATCTCCTTCTACACGAATGCGGGTAGATTACCTCTAATGATTCCTTCCTCATCCCTACACCATTAGAGTATTTAACATATATGCCCTATAGAGTAATTAACATATAGACCCTATAGAGTAATTATCATATATGCGTGTATTATAAACCGGTAGAGAGAGACGAGGTTATAAAATAATCTTAATCCTAGAGAATCTTACAAAAGTGGACAAAGTTTCATTCAATTTGGTAGTCAGGACTTTCCTTACCTGACAGCTCAAACTATTAGTCTAGACCGACTCTCATGTATTCATACGTCAATTCGTGTGATCTGCAGCTGTCGCTATCATCAATGCCAATGGAAGATCACTAATAATTTAGTAAAATGTTATCAGTTTTGACTGCAAAAAAAAAAGTGTGTATTATTTAAAAGGCACTTTAAATTAAAGTTGAACTATATGCCGGTGACTAGGAGGTCGGGAATAGGATCCCAACGTGTGTTCTGAGATATTTTTTCATAGACTGTTTCCCTCCCTCCCTCCCTCCCTCCCTCCACGAGAATGTGGGTACTCTTCCTCAGTTAATCTTTCCTCCCTGATCCTTAGACAACTAGTGTGAATGTGTAAACATCCCGGATGTACGGAAAGATGCGTAAAACCAAATTAAACGTGGACATTAGTAACCGACATATTTCGGTACACGACTTACAAATAAGCAATTATCAAGCAAATCAACGCCACTAGCGTTCATTCAAGACACAATAATTACACACTCAGCTTCAATCTTGCATACCGGATAAATACTTTCAGTTAGGGTTACCAGATTTTTTTTTAAAAAGGACAATTTATTCTGAAATCAATTGAAATGGAAAATTTTTAAACTAAAACAAAAATTTAAGGTGTAAACTTCTATTACGAGAGGAAACCTTCAAGTGAACAATGAAACAATCTCATGTCATAGTGCTTATACCGGATGTATATGTTACAGGAAAAGTAGATTCTCCAGTAAGAGTCGACTTTACCTAGGCCGAGTCGATTATTACTGATATTTTTAGTAAAAGTTGATTAAAAGCGAAAAGTGATGAATTTCGACCAACATTTACTAGTCAGAGTTGACCGTACCTAAGGAAAGTATACTCTTAGAGGTCTACTACCTTGAGTTAGTAAAAGTTGACTTTTTGCAAGGAAATGGTCTACTACCTAATTAAAAACAAATAAAAAAGCAAAACCTTTATGATACAAAGAGAGATATAAATATTTATTATTTATTACAGCAAGGTAAAGATTTGTGACACTTTGAGTTGCAGAGCTAACCTAACCTAACCTAACCTAACCTAGAAAACAACAGTAAACAAATAGAGCTCGGATATTCAAAACAAAGATGTGCGCGCGAAGTCGCATGTGGAGAGCAACATCGCGGAATCAACTTTTACTAAACCACAGCAGGCATAGTTAACTCTTCCTAGGAAAAGTTGATCTGTTTATTCTCTATCAACTTTTACTGATACTTTTAGTAAGAGTCGACTTTACCTAGGCCGAGTCAACTCTCCCTAACAATCTACTTTTCCTGTGACATATACAAGCATAAATATCTAGTAACACTTTTAAAATGGTCACGCCTTGCTGGGATTCAAACCCCGACTTCTTCGTCACTAGCAATAAATAATCTTGCTAGTTTTAGATAGCAACATCCTCAATGAGCGCCAGCGAGAAATATATGATGAAGCAGTAATTTAATTTAATTATTGTGCTGACAAAGTGAACTCCTTTAGTCCGTTTAGAGCAAGGATTCCCGACCGGTGTTCCGCGGCACTTAGGAGTGCCGTGAGATCGGACAGGGGTGCCGCAAGATTTTGAGTAGTGGAAATAAAAAGACTATATAATAAAGAAAATATATGATCAGAAAATAATAAAAATAAATAGAAGAAAGTTGAGTATTTTAGTTTATTATTATTATTAGCACCGCGTCCTACTACCCGTTCGGGTTATACGCACTTACGCTAATGTGTAATGGTAGGGTGATTGTGAGATGAAATGGATGACCTACAGTTTAACGTGGAATCCGAACCACGGTGGAGGCCTGGCATTCCTCACATTCACAAGTTGTGATTAATACACATCTTGTCAGAGGTGAAGGAAGGGTTTGGCATTCAGATAAATCTGTGCCGGTACCGAGGATTGAACCCCGGACCCTCAGCATAGAAGTCTGACACCTTACCCCTAGACCACCAGGTCACCCAGTATTTTAGTGTTTTTCTGAATTGCACGAGCCACGGCTCACGATGTGATACAATTATTTGTTTCCCTTTTATGGCTACATAATATTATTAATTTTTAATGATCTCACAATGAGGTTGGTTAGTGTGCTAGTTTATTGATTACCAAAGTTTATTTTACTCTACAACTGTATTTATGTTTTTCATTCATTGTTTTTATTATTTATCTTTCAATGAACTCGGTAAGGGAGCAGGTAAAAATGTTTATTTTAGCTTTAAATAGTTACAAAATTAAAACAATGTTAATTGTTTAATCTGATATATTCTACTTTGAATGAAAAATAAAAATTGTGAAAAACAAAACACTTACGAAAATTCTTAGAAGGGTGCCACGTGATTCTAATCCCCTTCATAAGGGTACCGCGAGCCTATGAAGTTTTAGGATCCCTGATTTAAAGGAAATAAACAAATTTATGTGTTGAACCTCATCTTACTACTCGTTGGGGCTATCCACATTTAACTGCACTATTGTGGTAGAATTGAGGACGCCGGAACTGAGTGGAAATTCACCCGAATTTGCGTAGGGGGAGAGTGGGAAAAAACTTAGGAAAAAATACCCCCAGTTCACCCATGCTAGATTCAAACCTTGATCTCTCCGTCCTCGGCAGTCTAGCTCAACATGAAAATGGGATTTAAACCCTTACTTCCCAATATGTTTGCTTAGTTTCTTCAAGCAAAACTTATGGCTTTGACCTGTAGGGTAAAGGGTGAATGTTAACTGTGCTATCCTTGTCTGAACGATTCATTTCTCTCTCTTACCTCACTCAACTTTGCGACCAGCGTTTTCTGCTTCACATAAGATAATAATTTTTTTTCTTATATATTGTGTCAAAAGGACTTATGTACGTGTTTTTTTTTTTATCGCGCGGCAATTTTTGAGCGGATGAGTAGCATAGGTCTTGACTCTGGAAAGACTCCCAAATGAGTCCTTGAGTGCCAAAGCAGATATATTTCAGTGTCTTAAGAGGGGAAGGGTTTATTGGAGGGGTCAAGTGTAAGAAAATACGCTGGCCTTAACTTCGCCCAAATAAAGACTTTACTATTATTTTATCATATGTATTCATTTGGAACCTAATTAGGCCTATGATCTATTTATAACGTGCAGGATTCCCCTAAACTCAGAACGCCTGGATAGAAGGAAACTTTATACCAAGAGTTCCGCGAAATATAAACAGTACTGTATATTAGGGTAACACCCTGGTAAAAAAATAAAAAAGGAGAACACTTTATTTAGACAAATTAGATCGTCAATAGCGGGCAAATCGGTACCGAAGCGTAGGCCTACTAATAACTTTTATTTTTAAGTTAAAGTTGCTGTCATTAACAGATATGAATAATGACGTTTTCATGATGTAGGATGACATAACCGGAAACTATCCCGACTTCACGTGGAAGTGACATCATTTACCCGCTCTCTTAGCTAACCCCCTCCCGCCCCCCTTACTTCAACTCCTGAGGCGAACGTTAAGACCTCCTTTCTAGAATGATCCAACATCCTGCAAGGCGAGACAAGCCCCTCCTTGGAATATAAACGATTTCCTAGACCCCTGATCTTCACCAGGTCACACGATTACTCATAACATTTCCCGAAACAAAATGTGTCCCTCCTGGATAGAAAGAGAAACATTGATTCTGTGCACTCCGCGTCTTACTACCCGTCCGGACCAACCGCTTTTTTAAACGAAACTTTAATGGATATATTCGGCAGACTAAACGGTTCCGGATTACAAGAGCTATAAGACGTAATTCACGCTGAACAAGATGTACATCATAAGCTTCTTTTTGGTCTATTTGAATATCTTTTCTTGGTTTAAATTTTTTTTTTAAGTTGAGCCTTTTCACAGGTTGCTTTCAAAATGGCGACCCGGCAAAGAGTCAGTGTTAAGCTGATCACGCTAAAACCCAACGCCAATAGATGGGAGTATTAAACATAAATAAGGTTTATTTGAAACAGATATTTTGTCCGACCTTTTTTTTATAAGGCGTCCAAAACCAAAATTTGTTTTAAAGTTTATAGTGATCGGTTCTAATAAGACAGACGCGGAAATATAATATATTTAATTCATAGCTCTCTACACTATAATTGTAGCTCATGTTGCCACAATGGTGAAAAGGGAAATATTTAAATTGTATTACACTATGAGTTCGTTCCTTGCATCTAACAAAACTTTCTTTTTTTTTAACTAGGGTTTTTTTTTAATTTCTTACCGCTAGTATTAGAGGGTTATTGAAAAGTTGTTAATTATTCATAAGTCATGTTTACTTTTATTTTTTTAATTCTGAGTTTGTCAACAAATTACCGTACCTTACGAAATATTCTGAATTTCCCGTCCCCATCCCCCTACTAACCACCCTTATTTAATTTTTTATATATATATCTTTGCCTTACAAATATGTAAAAATAATACCAAATTAGAAATGAACATGTAGTAGTTTATTATTTTTAAAATGCTATAACGTACGTTATTTTTATATCAGGTTTTAATTTCGATAGGGATTTATGAATACAAATTAGGTTATATTATAATCAACAGCCATGGAAGAGAACCTTAAACTTCATACTATGACCGAATGAGCAGGAGCCGAATTTTGAGGACATATCTCTGAAGGTGCTACTGATAAGACAGTTGGAAAGTGATTTTTGGTGTTGCTTAGTATAAAAAAGTGTAGGTGATACATAAAGAAGTATATAAGTTATGATGATAGTAGTGTAGAAATTATAGAAGTTGAATTATAAAAAAGTGTAATGTCAGTAACCGTGGTATAGTCAAGTGTGTCCGCGTTCTATGCTCGGGAGGCTGACGTACCTCACCGCGTCAGTGAATGGCGATCATCGAGCAATAATCCTAAACATTATTCAAAGTGTGAATTTGTCACGCCTCAAAGAGTCAGAGTGATGTCCGCGACACGATAGATGAACTTGCTTTCTCACCTCCCCCCCCNGTAGGAGGGCCGATTCCACTTAATCGTCGTGTACGTCAGACCAATCAAAGAGAGGCGGGCCCCACAAGTAGGGATTTTTACATCTTCACATGTGCTTGGAGAAAGATCTTACTTGGCAATGAGCTAACTCGACACACTGTGGCTATTTTTCAATTCAATATTTAGTTATTGACCCTCAACAATCGCTCCTTCAAAGTTTATTAGTACACAATTCAATTAGGTCGACAAAACAATAAAAAGATACTGCTCATCAAGTTACAATTTTATTGGTTATTTTCTAGTCATTATTTGTCATTTGGAATATTTAGGTTATATTTTCATGCATTGAATAATTTTTATCGAATTTTAGTTACTAATGTTAAATAATTTCAACGTTTTGTAAATGTATCAATAATTAAAGTGGGAATGTATAGAAGGCGAGAAGGTGTGTTGCAGTTTTCATAAAAAAAACTTTTTTTTTTGCCAAAATAAATCCAAGAGTGCTTCAGTAAAAACAAAGTTTAATTTTCTCCACAAGGTGACCTCGACATTTCTTGAATATCTGTCAAGGGTGTCCTGGAATTTAATGAAAACTTTCTTTTAATTTAAATAAATATGACCATGAGAGATTTTTCAAGAAATGTTGATATATCGATGAAAAGAAAATTAGACTATGTTTATAATGAATACATATTTTATTTATTTTGGACAAATAATAATTGTTTTTCTATATAAACTACTGGCGTTCCCTATACACTACCAACTTAACTGCACAAAAGAAAAAATATGAAAGTGTCTAAAGGCTGTTTTCTCATATGGTTAAAAACTTGCTTCTTCTACATTAAAATCCGGGACTGGATAAGTTATACATCCAGACAACGCCAGAAGACTTGACGATCGTTGAGGGTTAGTGAGGTATGCGAAGGCGTGTGAACAGGTGTGGCGGTAAGTTATTATGTATGCCCTTTAGGGACCTAGGGGTGTAAATATGGAAAGAGAGGAGAATGATAATATCTCTTCATCTCCAGTAGGCGCGCCAACAACTGGTGGGAGGGTTGGATGGGGGATCTGTTGCAAGTACACTTTAGTTCCATTTCGCTCTTTGCTGCTGTGTATGATTGATGACCTTCAGCTCTCGCGGTCTCTTACTTGGCGTCAAGGTCATACCAAGGCAAGAGAAAGAAGTTTTTTTTCTAGCCTAGTCATCTCTTGAATAAAGTCTACTCTTTGTACGCCTTACACACTTACATTCGATTTTTAGTATCGCTGAGCTAAAAAGGAAAAAATTACAAAAGCCCACTCAACAAAATAAAATCAATGAAAGCGATATTTCTAGTCAAGGCTCGATTAGAGCTGATGGATTATGAAAGGGTAGGACGAACAAATGGCCGTATTTTTACAGTTTTTATGGAAAAAAAAAATTTTTTTTCCAAAATACAGTAAAAATGTGGGGGACCTGACTGTCTAAGGGTAAGGTGCCAGACTTCTGTGTTAAGTGTCCAGGGTTCATTTCCCGGTTCCAGCACAGATTTATCTAATTACAAAACCCTTCCTTTAGCTCTAGCAAAGTGTGTGCTTTCATGCTTTGTGAAGGTGTGGAATTCAAGGCCCCCACCGTGGTTCGGAGCCCAAGCTAAACTGTAGGGTCCCCTCTGATTTCCACCATCATCATTCTACCCATTTCCTAAAATCTGGAGATAATGTAATTCGCCTTAAAAGGTAATTTTATACTGGCATCCGTGGTGTCCACGGTAACCACGGACGAAATTAATGTCCATGGACGTTCCAATTCACACTGCAACTAAACGTCCGCTGACATTTTTGATGCCTACAAACTTGAGTTGTTATACTGTAGTGTTGTGTAGGTGACCGACCACGTGCTCTTTAAAACTCCAGTGCGCATGCTCAGTCCAAAACGTCCACGCGGACGCCCTGCTGATCGTTCGGAGAGTGATCTGAAAATATCCGTAATGCGGACACCTCGGTCGTTCTGTGACAACGTGGACGTCAGTGTGAATTGCCCCATTTGATAAGCTGGGAAGCAAGCGATTTCTACAAAACGTCCATCCATAGATTCCACGGACACCGCGGATGACAGTGTGAAATGGCCTCTAATGGTGTCCTCGCCTCAGAAATAAATTCCTCAATACGCCAGGAGAGCAGAAGTAAGAGAAGGTCGAATGGCCAAGAGCTATTCAAAATGTTTCTGTTCAAAGGCCACTCACTATGATCAGGACCAATATTCTACAACTGTTGAGATTACTATATTAAGCTAAACCTGTCTACTGAAGCAATATTTGATTTGTTTGTGTCTATAAATGTTATAAAACCTGTAAAATACGTAGTTTAAGCTCGCGTTCCCTTCAATCCCACGATTATTCGTTTGGATGCTGTTTTTTAACTGGTACAACAGCGTTGAATGGATCTTTGTGACATAATGATGCTGTCATTTAAACCCGCTTCGGTGGCTGCATAGTCTAAGGCACTCCTGTAGTAGACTAGATTGCGAAGATGGGAGGCTCTGGGTTCGATCCCAGTCGAATAGTGACGTTTTTCTTTCCTTAATGGTTTTCCACTCACCCTCCACGAATATTCGGGTGTACTTCCTGTAAAATTCAACCTTCCTAATCCCTAACATATTAGAGTATGTAGGCGTATAGCCCAAACGGGTAGTAAGACGCGATGCTATTTGTTTTTAATGTAATTTAATAAAGGGGTTACAGCACAAATGGTATTGGTATTTTCCTCCTCCCCTGTTTGATCCCCTACTGCTGAACAGCTCCATCCAGGAACATTATAAACTCACATGGTATCTGGCGTTTATGAGGCTTCAAACAACCCGAGTGGCTGAACCAGGCTCGATTATCACACTCCATGCTTCAAACAACCCGAGTGGCTAAACCAGGCTCGACTATTACCCCGTGCTTCAAACAACCCGATTGTCTGAATCATCATCAGTATGACCCACTCAGCGTTACCATATGTTAACTTTGGCTAAAAAGAGGAGCGTTCGGCCTAAGAACTCTCCAACTCAGTCCGGAGAAGAAGAAAAGAGATGGCATTCTGTGGCGAGCCAGTGTGTAATATGGTGGCCAAGCCGTAAGACTCGGGAATCTGAGGTTGTTAATGAGAATGAGAGAGATTACCGGCAAGTTTACACGCGGGGATGAGATGATCCGGTATATTAACCTAGTAATCAAGATTTATTTGACAATTTGAATGGGAGCCAAATCACCCTCCCCCTTTTTTTTCACTTCCTTCCAAGAAGGATAGGTTAGACAAGGCAAAAAATATATCAATTTAACACACTCTTTTTTTCGATAAACGTGGGTTCAAACCCTATCTACTACAATGTATTGACATGTGAATTAACAAGACTAAATTAAAATATGCTTACATTTATTGGAAAATTGTATTTTGAACTTGTGATCACTAATCAATGATGGCATGACCATTTATGTACGGTCTTGTATTTTCAAATATAATTAAACTTGATGCAATATTGTGTTTTTGAACTTTATTTACAATAACTCTGCTAACTTTTGATTGTGAAAAGCTAACGTTTGAACAATTATTGATTGTACATGACTTACAAAGCTTGGGGGATCAAAATGATCTATTAGGTTACGGATATAGCCCTATCAAGTATCATATCCGTAGCCAATAATATATATCGAAAAATTTGAGAATTTGTCTGTCATGAACATTGCGCAAATCTACCGCGAGCAGAGGGATGACATTTAAAAATTAGTAGCCCTTGTGCCTTGAAGATGGAATTTTAAATTTTTGATAAGATTTTTTTTTAATGTATTAAAAGATGAGTCAGAAAAAAGATGAATGAGATATTTTTTTTCTGTCTGTTCTTTTGCTAGTAGACTGACTATATGAGAAAGTGTGTACGATTGTGTCGTACCATTTTTTAAATTTTTTTTAAAAGCGTTTCAAGTAAATCCTGAAAGTTCAAGTGGCATATCACAAACTGAATGCCACTAACGTTGAGTAGGGAAAATAAAGAGGGTGGTGTGGCCATTGCCCCCCTCCTCCCCCAACGTACCGTAAAAGTCGAACCATCCTGTCTAGCGTCTTACACGCCGTGTTCCTCTGCGAAACTTCCGGCCAGCGTGAGTAGATTTATTGATCATTGTTCCAATGAGTGGGTATGACTTATCGTGTGTACACTCAGGTTCATACAAATATAGATCCCTACCAAGAGGTAGAACATGAAAGGTCGGAAATGACACAACTCCGAGTTCAGTGGTGTGGTGAAAAACTGGCATTCAGCAGGCAGGTGAAAGAAACCAAGCCAAATAACTATAAAAGTAAAAAAAAAGAAATAGTTTACCAGTAAATAGGGGGAGGAGCGTATACACAAAAGGTTTTTTTAGATTTGATAGAAAATTTATATTTGCCGAGCAGATTCAAAATGGGTATAAATTATAGTATAGTACATTAGTTTTTAAAAAACGATTTAAAAGTATTTTAGAAACTAATAAGTGATTAAAAAATAAATATTTTAAATAACTAAAAATATTTCACACCGAAATAGCATTTGGAACTGTTTTACATGATAAATAATAATACATGTTGGTTTTTCTAATGAATTTAGGGTGGCGTACTTATGACAACTTTAGTAAATAATAAAGTTTTTCAAAAATAGCCTTTATATTTAGTTCAAAATTGTTATTTTAGAATTAATTTTCATATTAATAAGATTTTTAACGAGCAAAAATAGTTTTAGGATAACTTAGAAACATATATATTTTGAAAATTCGATTTTTTTAAAAATAATTTGAGTGCTTCTGTTTAAAATGTATAATGATCGTGATTATCCAAACAATATGTTTTATGAAGATTTTACTTAGGGGTAGTTTAAAAATGAAAACCAGGGGTAGTTTAAAAATGAAAACCAATCTTTGAAAATTTTGTTCCAAGCTATAATACACTATATGAGCAAGTTTGTGTGATTCTGTCGTACCATTTATTTGATAAAACAGTGAGAAAAAGATAAAAGTGCGCAAATCAAATGGTCTTTAGAATCTTCATTTAAAGAAAGGTTCTGCACTTTGTGTCAATTCCAACCTATCATGTTAAACCAATGCCCTATAAAATATAGAGTTGTCACAATTCTCAAGTTGATAAAATTCTATTTCCTCAAAGGGTAAAACCACAATCTCACAAGTTTCGAACATTCTTTGAATCGAATCCAAGGTCCTTAGCTAAGTAGTCTTGTCTTGACACTCTACTGACCGAACTAGTTTGTCATTTAGTCCAAATAAAGTGGAAACTATGAAATAAATGAAGTGTGGGCGTCAAGTAAATCTAAGGAGGCCACCTCGGTGAGCGAGAAATCGCCTCGCAGACATTCTGCTTAGACGCAATATTTAATTCTACGATGCGTTTTTTTCAAAATATGGTTCACGCGAAAATAAAGTTGGAAGCTCCTATTCCTTAAGGTGGGGTGGTAGTGAGCACCAGTTTAGTGCATTAATTGTGCAGTTTTTATAGCATAAACATTTTTTGACCAAAATAAATAGAATATTTCTTCTATAGAAACATAGAGTTTAGCTTTCTGCACATGCTAATCTCAAGAGTTCTTGAATATCTCTCATGAGCATAGCGGAATTTGGTGACAAACTTTTTAAATGCAGAGAAAAAGTTGTCACTAAATTCCAGGACACCCTTGACAGATATTAAAGAACTGTTGAAATGAGCATGTGCGGAAAACTAAACTCTATGATTCTATAGAAGAAATATTTGATTTATTTTGGCCAAATAAATGTTTATGATATAAAACTTCGAAAATACTGCCCCAAACTCACGCTCACTACCACCCCATCTTAAGGCTCGTTCACACCAAAGCTCTCGAAACTGTTGGCGAGCTGTTAGCGAACAACTGCATAACTCAGTGTACTAGAGATCGCGAGCCGCTCGTGTTCGGTGTTTATGTTCGGTAAAAGTTCGCTACATGGACGGTAACATCAAAGAAACTGTTAGCGAACACGTGGCGAACAGCACTTGCATTGGGGACGTGTTTATTATCAGGCACTTGATGACATCCGACTTTTTGCGAACTGCTGATGGACTGCTCTCAAACTACATGGCGAACAGGCGAACATGACTTCATTATTCAAAACATGTGGTGTGGACGTCATGCTCGCAAAACTGTTCGCGAATAGCCATAGAACCGCTCGCTAACAGCTCGCAAACATAGGCATATTTGCGGAGCTATGAGACTCGGCTTGATGACAAAAAAAAAGGGCTCTATATTTAGCCTTCCTCTAACAAATACAGTAATTTTTTTATGGGCTCACAACAGAAAGTTTTAAGATATTTGAGAACTAGCAGCGAGCTTTCCCTCTTTACCTCGAGATAGGAAGTTTCGTAGCTTTATTTTCCCTCTTTCTTATTGACACGACAAAGGGTGGTTGTATGCGAAGGGCGAAAGAGAACATAAGCTTGAACTGTATATAAAATTAGTTCTAGAAAACAACATAGACCATTGTGTTTTAAGCGGTACGGGTTTCGAACCCCGATCTCCCCGTCATCGTCAGTCTAGTCCAATAGAAGAGTGACGCCTTGGAAACCATTTGATCACCAAGGTGAGTTTCAATGATAATTTTTCCGGCCATTAACAACATACTAAAACTACTCACTTGATGTGTTAAGTAATGGTCCAATATTTTGAGAAGAATATAATTTAAGTAAACATAGCGTACTTTTAAAAAAATACACTTTGTTTACTCACGCATTTGCTGAAAAGGACAACGCACGCACTGTAAAGGTGATCGACCGGTCGAGAAGTCTTGGAGTAACATCGACAGAATTATTCCTGCGAGATGCCAAGTACAGTCCAATCTTGATAAAAAGTGCCTTTTAGAAACTACACAAATATGTTTGTGGTCAACATCGATAGCGTATTGATAAGTGTCAAAAGCGACAGCTCGAGATCACATGAATTAACTTACGAACACGTGACAGTAGCTCGCTTCATTTGGCCGAATGGTCTTAAGCACCACTCTCGTGATTGATTTCCAACTAGGGAGATATCGGTGTTCGAATCCCGGTCAGGTGTAATGAAGGTTTTGCTAAATATTTTTCCACCCTTCCTCCATGTAAATACGGGTACACTTACTCCAAAGACAACCTTTTTCATTCCAAACACATTATTGTAATTAGTAGGCCTACATATGCGTATAGTGGGTGAAAAAGTTGTTCTAGATAACTTTTTTGCTGTCAAAGAAGGTTAATTCTATTAGAATTGGATTATAGCTCGGGGAATTATAAGTAAATACATTACGAATGAGTAAAAAATTAACGTTTATAAAAATACAAACATGCTTTTTTTTACAGTCAACATTGATAACATTTTACTATATTATTAGTGATATTTTATAGGTATTGAAACTATCTATCATAAGTGACGGCTTAAGGTGGAAGTGTGTAGGGGGGTTGGAGGGGCCGCGAGAAAAGGTCAATATGTTTTTAGTTTTTATAGCAAAACTTTTTTTTTTTTGCCAAAATAAATAAAATATTGCTCCAGTAGAAATCTCCAAATGGTGATATCAACATTTGTTGAATATATGTCGTGAGTATAGCGGCGTTAGATGAGAAACTTTTAAAATGACGAGAAAAATTCGTCATTAAATTCCAGGACACCCTCGACAAATATTCAACAACTGTTGATATCACCATGTGAAGAAAATTAAACTCTTATGTTTTTACTGGAGATATATTTGATTTATTCTGCCCAAAAAAATGTTTTTATACAAAACTGCAAAAACACTGACCTTAAATTTGAGTCTTCTACATTTCCAACCTTTAGCTCGAAATATTTAATGCTTGGAAGATAAAAAGAAACCTACGAAGAAATCGTAAAATGTTCCACCTATACAAGTATATCCGCATCGGTGGACGGGGGGAATAAATGCCAATTTCATCGAGTGTGGTTCGTCGGTAACGGGGAGATCAGGATTTAGAATCTCAACTGGATGTACTGAAGGTAATCCCCACACCCCCCACCCCTAATGGTTTCTCACTTCCACTTCAGGCTAACGCGAGTACATTTCTCCTATTATGCATTCAACATCCCTACCCCATTTGCGTATTTAAATGCCGATAGCCCGGACGGATAGTACAACAAGATATATCAAAATAGTGTAATGCAAGGGGCTGGCGGAGATCTTAGAACGCAGCGTTACCATCCCTCCCACCTCTCCCCCGCACATAACAGTACAGTATTTAGATATTTTGGAAGTACTAATAGGCCTATTGTAAACTCAACCTTTCCCATTCCAGTATCTGGCTGTGTAATTTGTGTATGTGTCTTATCTGATGTGTATTGCTTACCTCGTAACATTAAAGTATAATATTACTTTAGATAAAGTATCAGTTTTAATTCCTTAGGCCCAACTTTATTTCCCCTCGATAAGACGGACTTATCGTAGCTCAGACAGACGAGTTAGTACGAGTTATCGAGAGTTGACAGTACTAAGATTTCGAGTCTTTCCCAAAATCTATAAACTTCATCCGATGTAAATGGTAGCGCATCGATTGCCGGCAAAGTTGTCAATGTAGAAGTAGCATGAGATAACAGGGTGGCGGTATAACGGGGCTGGGCTGGGCGCGCTACAGGACGAAAAGGAAGGGAAGAGAGAAGTTTCGTCGATCAACCGGTAAGGTAAGGTGAAGAAGAGGGCACGAAGATGGTTGAGTGACATGCACGACGATCTGACGTCTTAAGGAACCACAAGTACACCAGTGCGCGCCGCGACATAGTCCCCCACCTCACCTCTTTTCCACACTTCCCAAAAAAGGACCGTATTGATTATGATTATTATTATTACAGCGTGCCTGTGGTTTAGTTTGTGTAAAGATCAACAAGTACTAATGTACAGTTGTACAGGGTCGCTCGAAAGTACTCATCGTACATCCTTTTCATGGGAGCTTTTCCGATGCCCCGATGAAATGAGGGGATAAGATATTTTAACCTAACTTAAGCCTAATTACCCAAACACTAGTGATCATGAGAATTATACCCATTTCGAGAAAGTTCCCCTTGTATCAACCGGCCGGGAATAAAACCCGGTACCTCTAAGTCAGCAGCCAAGAGCTTGAGCCCTTAGAATCCTCGATTCCTTAACGATATTAAAGAGAAAAATTCGAGAAAATATATTCAAGATTAGAAAAAAAAGTGTATATTTTCCCCCATATTTTGAATTTTAGTTATTTTTAAGAGATATTATTATGTTTACTAGCAGATTAGCTCAACAAATAGACCCCAAAAATGAATGTATTACTTAAGGAGAACAAAAATATAAATGGAGTGAAAAAAAAATTATACCAATGTGGGAAAGTTACGTTGGGATGGAAGGGGACGCGAGAAAAGTTAAGCGTTTTTTACCATTTTCATAGCCAAACAATTTTTTTTTTTTTTTTGCAAAATCAATCAAATATTGACCTAGTAGAAACAAAGAGTTTAATTTTCTACACAAAGTAATCTGAACAGTTCCTGAATAAATGTCATGAGCATAATAGAATTTGATGATAAACTTTTTAAATTAAGAGAAAAAGGTGCCATTAAATTCCAGGACACCAATGACAAATATCCAATAAGTGTTGAGGTCACCAGGCGAAGAAAATTAAACTATGTATACTGGAGAAATGTTTAATATATTTTGTAAAAAAAAAATTGCTATAAAAACTGCAAAAATACTGGCACTATTTCTCAATCCTATACCACCTTTGCTTATCATGTTTGCAAAGTTGACTAAGATTTGGATTCGTATTCGAGATACGTCGGTAAAATGAAGATTTGTATTCGGTAAAAAGTGGATTAAATTAGACCTATCTCTAATTATCATTAAAAAAAAGTATAGTGTTTTAAAATGCGTGTGTGAAGAGCTGTAAAATATAATGAGATTAAAGATCAACCAAGATTATAAGATGGAATGTACAATTAAATGCACATGAAAAAAAAAGCTCAGAAGATAGAAATGGTCTGTAAGTCACGGAGTGAAGAACAGAATAATAACACGTTGTACGGTTTGAATTCCGAATAGCTCGATGGTAGAGAATTGTCGGGCTAAGCCAAATGACACGGGTTCTATTCCTGTGTACAGACGTGCTTTATTTCACCAAAGGACCATAGGGGGTCAACCGATCTTATTTTATATACTTGGCCTTCTCTACTGAAACTGTGTATTATTCATGAATGAACGATGTGAATGGCATAGCTAATATGGAATACTTTTACCGGGGCGAGAGAGGAATGGGAACATGCCAAACTAACGAAACAAGGTGAGTTCCACGATACTTCAAATAACAGGCAAAAAAAATTGAGGCTATTTTATCTCTCTTGGCATTCGTGCAAAAACCCTGCCAAATTCCGATACAAATATTTCCCCCCGTCACCCTTCAGAACAATGTCGGGTTTTTAGTATCTGCTCCAAATAAAAGGTTTCTTTCACTATTTTGACTCGCAACGTTGGATTTGCGGACAAAGGCGTCATTATCCTTTAGTATGGTTTTCCGGTGATTGGGAGGTCAGTGTTCAAATACCAGCCGTGTGTACCGAGGTATTATTATTCTTCTAAATTGTTTCAAACTTTCAATCCAAGCATATGCGGGTACATTTTATGCGGGTTTTACCTTCCTAATTTCTTTTCCATAATTGTGAATATACGGTTAGCCTGGACTGATTGTAGGACGCTGAGCACCAAAAAAAAACCGGTTCCCTGTTCTAACAATTTTTTTACAAAGAGCTTATAAAATAAACGTTTGACGTAATTATCATATTTAGCTCACATGCGTACAACCCAAACGGGTAGTAAGATGTGGTGCTGAAAATAAATATTTATCTAAAGTGACAGCTGCATATAACATCATGACCAGTCGTATGAATATGCGAAAGTAATTTAGTAACTTTTCTAGCTTTCAGACAAGGTTCTTGTGAAAATTGGGCTCTACAAATTTGCGTGATTCCTTAAAACAAAATAGGCCGAAAATGTAAAATAAAAAACGTTATTTGATGCTTAGTTTACTAAACAGGTGATAATGTCAAATGGGGTAGGGATACACACCATTTCTTCCAGGCCAGGTAATGAATAAACAGACAAGTAAAGTGAAAATGTGTATTCCTTTTCCTTCAAAGAGTGTCGTGCATTCTTTTAGTGAATGATAAAAAAAAACTGAAACCGTGCATTTCGAGACAGGCGTTTCGATATAGAAACACCGCAATATACCGTCAGTGACGGCTGAACAAATCGCTTGAAAAATTCGCTAAGAAGTCGTCAAAATTCACGGGAGGATCTGTGTAGCCATCAGCTTTCCTTGAGCATGGCCATGTCCTTGATACATCGCGAGTGATAAAATATGGTGCTTTGTGCATGTTACCCTATCTGACAACGTTCGTTAATATTTTGCTGAGGGCTACTCGCACAATGGAACCGACTACGTACGACTATAGGTCGCGCGTGGTCACACGAAGTCACCCGAGCAGTCCCGACATGAAACAAAGGACGAGAGTTCTCACACTGGAGGCGATTCAGTCGTCCGACTACGCGCGTATTGTTCCGACCTGCGACCGGATCCCTTCCAAGTTGGGATTTTTCGTTGAAGTCGTGCGACCTGACTAGTCATTTCGCCTGTGTTTTGGTTTTAAATTTTTTCCAAAATGGAGGATGAAAAATTGCCAAGTCTCGTTTTCGAGAGGAAGTGTCTTTGGGATCAAAAAAGAGACGACCTCTACCATTCGAGAGAAGTCCTGAGAGATGCGTGGTATATTTGTTTGATCCGCTTATTCCCCCTTCGGCGTCTTTTTCATTGCCAGATCAATAAATTATCAATAAATTATTTCCAAGGAGGTACAATTAAGAGTTCATTTTTCACTTTTCACTCTGTTTAGAAAAAACTCAAAATAATGTACCACTCAATGACAACTAGGGGGTACAAGAACAGATCGCACCTAAAGGAAGTCTGTCTCAATGCGCGGAATCCAGTCGTACGACCAAGTCGCGTGTGGTCGGGCGTTCGACGTAGTTGCACGTATTCGGTTTCAATGTGCGAGTAGCCCTAAGCTTGTTTTTGTTTTAAGAAATAGCACCCTGAAAAGAGGTTGTGCATATTTGTGGACACCGTGTATATATTGGCATCAGAGCTATTCGTAGAAACAACAAACTGCTTCATATTACTCAACAGTACTTGACCTTTAACTAAAAGGTATTTGAAGTCACGTTCCTTTCTTTAGTTAAAAAACAAACAAAAAAAAGAGACTATATCTTCAAAATACAGTTGTATTTTTAAAAGGTTACATACGTATCATGAAGTAAAAATAGTTTGGGCATGTTTTGTGTTGCGAAACGAATCGTGAAGCATGGAAAATAACCAAAATAACGTTAATTCGGGTTCTTCGTTCGAATAGAAATTGCAGTGTGGTATATTTCTGTTATCATCACTGTTCAAATAAAACTAGAAAGTAGGCCTATCTTATTTTAAATATTCGACAACGCGTGACAACAGCAAAGGATAGATTCCACATTGTAGTTACTATTACAATGAAACAAACACTATGTAGATCTATATTGCCTGGTTTTTTTAAGTATAAGAAGCTACTATATTCAAAAACGCCTGGACCATGAACTCAATCAAGAGGGAACCTAAACAAGAAATTAAAAGCGATAAACATTAATGAGCAATTAACCATTAATAAGCCTATGTAGGTCATTGGTGGATATAATAATCGATCGGCCTCAAGAATAATGTGTGCTTGGACTAAATGTCCCTTAACTTGCCAGAACAAAGATTCAGACGTCAATAGTTTCATGTATAAGTAACTGATACCCCCAATCTCTTTAATTATATCACTATTCGCTGGCATGGGTGTAAGTCACGCACCAGTGTACGTCTCAACTATAAAATAGATCGCGAATGACTGAAATAATTAACTAGTCTAATTTTCATAGGAAGCACCTTTAACGGCACGTGCTCGTATCCATCACGAAATCTCTTTGTTCGAATCCTGACCGGGTTAGTATACACCCTGATCACCTTTGATTTACGTGCGTCAGTTTCTATCTCGGTACTAGATCTAAATATTTAAGTATATTGTGTTCGTGTACCAGGTAGTTCCACGTTTTCTACCAACGATTATACTGGGTTTGATTTAAATTAAAGATAACTTGAATTAAAAATCACAAATTAATATTTAGGATAAATTTAGTCGCCACTTTGGTTAGTTAGTGTAAGTTGAGTTGGAGTGATTGCGTGAATGTGGAAGGGTTCGACCAGACTGAAAAGCGAGCGCGCGAGAGACTAAAATATAATGGAACACATTGGTTTGTAATGAGAGTTGGCCAGACTGGAGCGCGCGCGCTCGAGCCGGTACAGTCTAGTTTACAGGCGCTAGGTAATATAATTGTATGTTGGTTCATTGAGTGCTAGGAAAACTTCTCATTTTGACATTTTTATTAATATAGATAGGTTTAGCAGACTTGCTACTAACGGCCTAATTTAATTGGTAAGATCATAAACCATACCTATATATAAATATATATGCAAAACTGATATGTTAAAATACTTCAATATTATAAACAAAGTAGGCCTTTACAAATAAGAATCACCATTAGCGTGAAGAGAGGATGGGAAAACCACAACAATAAATCACTTTTCAAAACTACCCTCAGTTCAATGAGCCAAGATTCGAACCTTTGCCTCCTCCTCATAAACTATCGAGAGCTATCTGCTAACCACGCGCTCGCTCGCACGATGGACAGTCTGGCCCGAACCCTAAGACACGACCGATCTGTATGATGGTGTGATCGCAAGTGTTTTTCCAATGGCTGTCCCGAGGGCTTCTTGCAACCCCTACCGCATCCCCATGGACGGTTTCCCTTCTTAGAAAGAAATCGGTTAATGTCACTTCCATTGTCACTTGAAAAATTGCAGCTCAATTAGGGGAGATCTTTTACAATGTGTTCTGCTCTTTACTGCTGATCAAAAGTGGGCTTCCTATAAAAATCGGGGCATGGATCAGGGACGTGCAATCTATGGCTCGAGAGCCAAATACGCTCCGCCGGTGTGCTCGATTCGGTTACGCGAGATGAATAATTTAAATGTTTTGTGTTGTGAAGCAGGCTTTTTCCAAACAAAGTAAAACTAATTTTTTTATATAAAACCATGTCAAATCAACATTTCCAAACTTGGTAACTAACGCACAAAAATGTATGGCAATGTTTGCATCCCTTATATTCACGGGAACAAGTGTTTTAGTCCATGAAACATAGGAAAAGTGATCTTAGAGACCAACTTAATAACTCTTGAGAATCACCTCCTCATAGCTTCATTCATTTCACACCCTATCATATAAAGCCAATGAGGTAGCTTATTTATGATTGTAGTGCATTCTCAATTAATTTAAACTTTCATGTTATTCTTTTATGTGTGTTTATAAATTTGTTTAGTGAATGTGAGTTTTTACATCTCTGGTTTAGATTTCAGTGAAATAAATCAATTTTAACTCTTCCGAACAGTGGACAGTTCTGTCTATTTCTACTTACGAGTAAAGCTTTATCGGTTAGAATAAGGAAGCCCAGGTGATTGAAGCAATATATAGTTCTATGTCACGACATTGATGGATTATTATTATTACTATTATTATTATTATTAGCACCGCGTTTTACTACCCGTTTGGGTTATACACACTTACGCTAATGTGTAATGGTAGGGTGATTGTGAGATGAAATGGAGGGCCTACAGTTTAACGTGGAATCCGAACCACGGTGGAGGCCTGGCATTCCTCACATTCACAAGTTGTGAAGGAAGGGTTTGGCAATCAGATAAATCTGCGCTGGGACCGAGGATTGAACCCCGGACCCTCAGCACAAAAGTCTTGACACCTTACCCCCTAGACCACCAGGTCACCCGACATTGATGGAAATGCTGACCCCAGAGATTGGTTATCGAATTCAGTGGATGGAAAGGGGGGGGGGGGGGGGGTAGGGTAGG
>CABFWO010000969.1:26887-64373 GCA_902155825.1 Timema genevievae
TTTAAAAAAAAAAAAGGGGGGGGGGATACATTGAGAAGAGCTTCTGCCTGAGTGGTCAGACAGGAATAACCTGTTTCGGTGTTTACTGCAAAGCAGAGGTCCAGCTACAAAACTGTCTCACCCAAGTTTTAGAGAGAGGGGCTTTCTTAAATGTTAAAGGACATATCTAAGGAGTATTAAAAAGAATTTTAAAAAAAAGGTTCGATTCGTCATTTCCTTTAAGATCATTCAACAATAAAACATTTATTGCACGATTTTAACAAGTGTTTAACAAATTATAAAATTTGGTCAGTGATTTTTCAAATCATTACAGTTCACGACTTATAAGGGCTCAAACTTGCGGTTTTATATTTTTGTGTACCATTTTTAAGGTAAAGTAATTAATGTATGGGAATTGAAATTTAGTATCACTAGACATTCAAGAGTTGTAAAAAAATTAAATATTATATTAATATAATTAAAATATATATTATCTTGGTAACAGCAAAATTTGAATCAGTTTAATAGTGTTTTTATTTTAAAATAAATATGTTTTGTATTTGTTCTTTCTATTACTGGAAATAGCAGAACAATCTTCTGGGTAAAGGGAACAGCGCTTCATTCCCACCCCCTTGAACTAAGCCGCTTAAACCGTTAAAGTACCAATTTTGTGTGTGGGAAGAGGGTATTAATCACGTGTGTACGCTCACATGTAGCTAGCTACACTCAGTATACCCAGGAAAGGTAGCAATCTAACCTTAACCTACTTTATTTGGGCCTTTACGAATATGAATCCAACCTAACACTTTACGTTCCAACAAAGTCAAAAAAAGTAACACCTACTAATACACAAATTAATATAACCAACACATTAACAACTGAACTAAACTTGTATATATACACTACCTGTAATAAACAATTACATTTATATATCCTAAATCTATCACACTATTTTCTGTCAAAGTAGTAAATTAATTTTAATTAAAAAAATGTTATACGGTAATTTGGTGCTTTCATACTAAAATAAGAAAATAAATAGAGGATAGAAACCGATCTGGTTTACACCGGTCTGAACTCAAATGAGGTAACCATCGTATAAGCTGCACCATTTAGTGGAACCATGCATGATAAGATTGCTACCTTTTGGAGTAAGCAAAGTGTACATGCAAATGTAACAGAAAATTATACAGTTATTGTCAAATCTAGTAATGGGATTATTGACTAATGAAAATTCCTAACCTTGAGTCAAATCTCAAAACAGGAGCAGTGTTCGTCCAACCGGACTTGTGGTATAGTGAGTGGGCAGAGCCCCTGGATGCTGATCTAGAGGTCCCGTGTTCGATACCCAGCTTGTACCGGGGGGATTTTTCTCGAAAGGAGAATAATTCTCATAGTTAACAGGGTTTGATAGGCTTATGTTAGGTTAAGATCTTAAATAGTTTCACACTGTCATATACACTATCACCATATCATCGTGACATGGAAATAGCCTCCACGGAAAGGATGTACGATTAGTACGTTCGGGAATCCCCTGGGCAATGGTACATTAGTACCGGCTAATCTTACCACAAACTTAAGCTACAGAATGATATAGCCCAGACACGCCATTAGTATGTATTATAGGGTTCGTTTCTATCCTTCGCAAAACGTTTTTAAGTCGCAAGACGTTGAGCAGAGTCAACAGAGTCAACATCAACTTGTAACAAAAGGCTATCTATCATACATGGCGGCTAAAGGACAAGTCGCGTCGTAAAGAGACAACCTTGATCTGATCTCCATTGGACGGAACAGGTATCGTACCCGAGACGGGGACTAAAAACAACAACTTGTAGATCCGGTACACATCCAACCTAACGTTGATGTTTTGTTTTTTGTGCAACACCGCACACCCGGATTATCCGATTATTTACATTGATAGAATAGAGATGTATGGTCTTAGGGATTTAAGTGCTCGTCTCAGGACCCAATGTTCGCGGGTTCAAACCCAGCCGAGGTCAACGGATTTTTTCATGAACGATAAAAAAATCTATAGCACAACTTCTTGTGGTGGAGAAGTAAAGCCGTCGGTCCCGTGTTGATTGTGGTACTGTATGTAAAAGAACCTTGAAAGGTATGACAAAATAACTTTCCCCGGCAAAATTGGTAGGCCCTTTCGCTCTAGCTCATAGAAATTGAGTGTGGAAGACGACGAGGAACCACCACACTTTCTGAACTCCCCTAGTACACGGTGTTTCCACCGGATAGTGCAGGCAGCACTAATCAGCCTAAGGGCTTAGTGCATGCCCAGCCTCAGTTGGATAGAAAAACACATCAAACCAAACTTCGCATTGTTGACTCAAGAAGAAGAAAGAGTAGGGATGATGATGGTAGAAGGAAGTGCACCTACATTTACATAGAGAGAGAGAGTATGAAACAATTTAGAAAAACCTCTCAGTTCAGTACAGCCAGCCTGATCTACAACACTGACCTTCTTGTCACCGGCAAACCAGCAGATTAGACGAACCTGACGCCTTAACCCGAGTAGTCACCATTGTGCCTCCACGCTCAGTCTTCACAGTTGGTGCTATGTGAAAGGATGTTGAGGAAACGGTACATTTTCAGGTTCGAGGAAGCAATCAGGAAAAATTAGGTTTCTCCACTGGCGTCAATTGGCGCTTCCGTAACACAAACACCAAACATAGAAACAACTACTTTCATTTACTTTCGCCCTTAAAACGGAAATTAACGACGATCGCAAGACTGCCCCTCACTCACACACACACAAAAAACTGACACAATAACAAAATAACTTTTATAAGCTGAAATGGTAGATATAAAAAAATGTGCTTGTACAAGGATTTTCACAGATTCGGATCCTTGCTTCAAATCTCACTTCGTGCGCATTTATTTTATTTGTCAACATTTTTGTATGTCAAATAATTTGAGGTTTACATAAAACGAATGGGAAGGTAGAAGCTAACAGTATAATTTTTAATTTCTTCATTTAGCACCAAGGTTATTAACGGCTTAATCTAAGGGGTGGGCATAGGAAAGGCGATTAGAGGAAATGCACCCACGTTAGCGTGTAAAAATAATAAGATGACGGGGTAAGGGGGGGAAACACATTTTGGAAATCAACCCCAGTGTATATGGTAGAGATTATAAATCTCTACCTCCTCCGTCACAGGCTGTTAACTACAACCTGACCTACCTGATGGCGTAGTTGGCTAACGCGCTAGATTCATGTTGAGCTAGACTGTCGAGAACGGGGAAATCAAGGTTCGAATCTCGCTCGGGTGAAATTGGTTTTTTCTAAATGGTCCTTCCACGTAAATGAGGGTACACTTCCTCTATATTCAACCTTCCCAATTCCTAACTCATTGGCGAAATTAGTACTCAAGCGTATAACCTGAAAAGGCAGCAAGACGCGGTGCTAAATAAAACTAAATAAAATAAACTGCATCCTCTTTGCTTGTGTGGTTGTAAAATACACATTCCTATACTGAGACACTGAGACACTGCAACAGATGTTGTTGAGGGTTGCGTTGGTAGGGGATAGCATTTCTTCTGAAGCAGATATTTGTAAATCAATAAACATAGTGTTTATAAATATATGTAAATAAATATATATCTATACAGCTAGATTCTTGCATTCTGATAAACATAATTTTTTTTTGCTTTACAGATATCTGCTTCAGAAGTAATAGCTACCCCCTCCCAACGCAACCCTCTCCAACCTAGTTGCAGTCTCTCCAGGAATGTGTATTTTACAAACATACAAGCAAAGAGGATATAAAATTAATTGCTCACATTATTTTTTCATTCCTTCAATTGTGTGTTGAACAAATTTTAGACATTTATAAAATATAGATAGTCTTTAAAAATATACTTACTCAACATAAATGCCTAAAACCCAATCAAATATGCCTAAAAATGACTCAAATAGTTATCTTAAATGACCCAAAAATGATGCAAACCAATAAAATATAGCCTACAAATTCAAAATTACAAAAACAAAAGTGGCCAAATAATGACCTATAAAAATACGTTTCTACAACCAGGGGATCATGAATATAGCCATGTGCATTGTCTGTGATGTACAAAAAAAACCCATGCTATCAAAGTCAGGGCCCTAGTTCTAATCAAAGCCTTGACTAATACATCTCCTTCCTTCATTTCATTCATATCAAGTGTTGCTTGCTGACGCTTTCTCGACTCGCGGCAAAGGAAATATCGGCAACGTTGCAAGTTACATTCTTCCTTAAGTCGATATCATAAACAACAATCTTTTACCGCTTTATTCATAGCACGGATGTTACGGTAATGTGAATTCGACGTATAAGGCCCGTTAATCAAAGGCAAGCACAACAAAATGATCAAAATAATAGTTAAACATCATTGTAAAGTGGGTCAAAATGTAAGGCGTGAAAATGTGTTTGTTGCAGCCGACGTTGCAATTGGTGAACGCAGTCGACCAATTAATTTAACTTAAGGGGAATCGTGCACGTTATCAATTGGCCACGGACTGAATTGACTTCCAAATTAGTAAATAGTCTAAAAATTACACCCTCAAAGAAACCCTCCCCACTCCTAAAATACTGAAAAATATCTGTTTTGGCTCTCTAAGAACTCACTTGAAAGTTTTTTCGGGGTTAATACCTATGTTACTCGTCCGTTCAAAAAAACTCCACGCGATAGAGCGGTCGGTCACCTGGCGGTCTAGGGGGTAAGGTATCAGACTTCTGTGCTGAGGGTCCGGGGTTCAATCCTCGGTCCCGGCACAGATTTATCTGATTGCCAAACCCTTCCTTCACCTTTGACAAGACATGTATTAATCACAACTTGTGAATGTGAGGAATACCAGGCCTCCACCGTGGTTCGGATCCCACAGTTAAACTGTAGGTCCTCCATTTCATCTCACAATCACCCTACCATTACACATTAGCGTAAGTGCGTATAAACCGAACGGGTAGTGATGATGATGATGATGATGATGATGATAATAATAATAATAATAATAATAATAATAATAATAATAATAGAGCCGTCAGCAATGTGAGGATTCCTTTCAAGAAGACTGTGCCCTTGATTCCATCATATGGTAAAAATTGTTTTATCTAAAATATTATTGAAGGCACGGATAAGGAAGCCTTATTATCGAAAAGAGGAAGCGAAAACACGGTGACAATAGTCACCGCCCCACACTCAAGGCTACTTCTCCCAGAATGACGTCAACAGAACACACGCCATAAAAAATGCATTAATCGCACAATAGGCGCGTGCCCGGCGCGTCGTCCGCGAAGCCTGTTCCCAAACAATGGTCTGTTAAAAATAGGCGGACCTTGGCCGCGCCAGCGATCAAACTGAGGGGACCTCCCACTCAGACGCATCCCCGTCGAGAATCTAAAGTCATAAGTCCGCATGATCCCACAGGTCTAGTAGAGCGATTAGCATTCTATAGATACCCTTATCTGGGAGGCCGGGGTTCAGCCTCGATCAGAAACACACAATGTGATTTCCCAACATTCTCCCCTCAGATGAATGCCAAAGCAGTTTCACACAGAATCACCCTCATCGGTGAGCACCCGGACTAAACATCAGGCTCATTTGTCAGTGACCGGGGGGTAGAGGGGGGTTATCGACCTCGGTAGTCTTGGGGTAAAGTTATCACCTCAGGACCCGATGTTCGTGGGTTCAAACCCAACAGAGGTCGATGGATTTTTCTTGATCGGTAAGAATAAATAGCACAGCTTCCTTCGAAGGAGAAGTAAATCCGTCGGTCCCATGCTGACTGTGGCATCTAATAAAACCCTGGAAGGTATGTGAAAATACCATTCCCGGCGAAATTGGTAGGTTCTTTCGCTTTCGCTCATAGAAATTCTCTTATGTTTACATAATCAGTCGGTTTAGAAAGTGCACGTTAGTTAACTCAAATAAAATAATCCGTGACGAGGAGGTCGGGGTTCGAATGTCGGCCAGTTACGCCGTAGGGGCGGATCTACCTAAATGGTTTTGTTCAAATGCGGGTACATTTCCTCCAATTCTTCCTTACTCATGCCTATCTAAAATAAATTCAATTACGGATTACCGGGATGAGAAGATAAATTTTTAAAAAATTGTTAAAACTCTTAGTTTTCTAACAAAGTGTCACATTTTGTCCAACCATACCTGCCCACAAATTTGTATCTAATCGGCACTGTAATATTAAATAATATGACTCACAGGCATTGTTGGTCATAAAACTCAAATTAGAACACACAAGAGCAGGTAAGGGGGCGATCAAGTATTACGTAACCACACTTTTGGCGATTTTGGACCCCTTTAACTCACCCAGCCCCTCCCCATGTAGTAAATAAAAATAAGCAAAGCTTGACTTCTTTCCATTTTAACTTAAGTTATATTTTTCGACTTTTTTTTTGTAATTGGTTCACAGGAATAACCATTATTCTTATTTTATTTTTATTTTGTAATTGGTTTACAGGAATAACCATTAATTATCTTTTATAAATTGCTGGTAGTTATTTAACGTAAACGAGAAAATTAAAGGTGCGAATTAATTCACAATAAAGACTGTTGTAAAATGAATTTGAATTTTATTGTACTAGACAAGTAAAGTTGAAAATGATTATTGAAATTATAAAAAATGTAAATATAAATGCACACTTAATTAAAATGACCAAAAAAAGTATGGCATTAGTGAATACATGAACTATTATAATAATAAGAACTTTTTAATCACTGGAAACCTTTACTTATACTCCTAAAAATTATTGCGAGCCATAACAGATTTTGTTTAGGTGGATTCTATCTATCAATGTTTATATACTGCATTAAAATTTAAAACTTCGAAATTTTTTTAAAGTAAATATTTATTAATTAATTAATTTTAATCGTGAATAACTTGATAAATAAGTGAAACCATTATTTTTAAAACATAACATTTGTATTATATTTTCCAAAATATTTTGTTTAAGTTAATAACAACAATGGCATTGTTTAACATTATTGCAAATCTATTTAACAATGGCTCAATAGAAGAGACCTGGAACTCCACGTCCTCCTCTGCATTCAATTTGTTGTAATATTTAGTTTTAGTTGAAATGTAGTTAGAAAATCCAGCCCCATAAAGATTATTAAGTCTCGAGAAAACCCAAGACTCCAAGGAGCACACTTTGAGAAAAGCTACGCTAGAAGATTCGAGGTGAGGCGCAGCGTGGTTATAACTACTAGGATATAACTCATCCTTCCCAAGGACAGGCAAACAGCGTTATCTATTTTTTTTTAATATTATATTCTACGCAGTCCAATATTTTTTAATAAATAGTACAAAATGTAATCACTAATCATTAGTTAGATACATGCATACCTAATCACGTCGTTCCCTTGCAAGGTAGGCAACAAACTGTGCATATAGCTCAAAAAACCACTCCGTACTTAATCCATCCTCACTAACTTTCTCCACACTTCCCCATCCTTGCAAATTCCCCTCGCTTCAACAAATTCCATACACCGACACATTCATGCTCTTTTATTATTAAAACTATTATTTTTCTCTTTTTTCACATATTCATCTAGCACATTTAGCCACGTCTTATATGGCCTACCCCTTCCTTTTGATCCACACTCTCTACCTTCATATATTTGCTTCGTACCTTGATCCAAACTCGTCCTCTCAACACAACCAAACCAAAGTAAAGACGCTTCTTTCACATTAATCTATTGGATTCCCTTTCAAGCCGCACTCCCTCATTACTGACTCTGTCCATACTAGTTTTTCCACATATTATATTTCTTAGATATTTTATTCCAACCACATTCAGATTACTCGTGTGTTTCTTCTGACCAACCCTCTTCTTCACATACATAAAACAATGTTGGCGTTCACACTTATATATATTGCCATACTATTTCGATACTACTTCCATTCTTTGCAATAATCCACATACGTCCAACTATTCTAGGAGATTCAATTTCATCATCCACCCTTCCATTTTTACAAAACATTCTACCCAAATACACAAAATCATTCACTTGTTCTAAAAGTCTTTCATTTATACTAAGCTAACAATTTTTTTCCTGATCTAATCAGTAATCACATGTAAAATCATAGTTTACTAAAAATTAATACTTTGTGTGTCACTTATGAAACTTGTATTATAGTTAATATTTAACAACTTCTTTAAAAAAAATTAATCAACAGTAACTAAATAGAGGATCGCCTAAGTCATCTTTGACTTTTAACCTTTTATAAAAATGAATAAAGGCATCCATGACGTCACTTCGTGCGGTGAAAGCGGGAAGGGGGAGGGGGTTGCGTTGGCGAGTGATGGATGTAGATGTAGGGGTTACACACAATGAGGAAAGGAGGGATAAAATTTTATAAGACATATTTATTGCTTCGTTAAGGCTGAAGAACTATTGTGTGCGTTTAAATTCTTTTTTTTTCTCCCCTTTCTGTTTGATGTTTCCTGTTTTGGAAGTAATTTCTGCGATGTTAAATGGTGGCTCAAGAAATTGTAATTAAATCTACAGCGCACTTTCATTAAAAAAAATTTCTTCCGCAAAAAAAGAAAAAGTAATAGAGATACACGGAATAGCACTTACATCGGTAGTCACGCGGACTAAACGTCAACGTCTACTGCAGTGTACTTGACTTGGAGGTCTGGGGTTCAATTTCCAACAGAGTAGGTGTACTGGGCTACGTGTTGGTTGCACCCTGGGAAAAAAATTAATAGCCGTGTGTGTTTGCGCCCACTAAATATTTTTAAAAAAATTGTATACTATTTACTTACGAAAACATTCAATTTTTGTTTGATTTTTTCCCCCAGTTTTACTAAATATTTCGTATGTCACTTTAAAAAAAAATTGTTGTTTTAGTCCAGCACGGTCGAAAAATGTGTCATCGGCAGAATAGAGATACCAGATCAATGACTAATCTAACCTAACCTAACCTAGCCTACCAACATTCCATCATAATTAGTTTTGAAACAGGACCTACCAAAAAATACAGTTTCTAGTATCAAGGCTTCGACTCGCCGACGGGCGCGAACACTTTACGGTTTATTTTAGGCGGCTGCTACCACCTCCTATTTTTCAAAAGCGCAATCAACAGGCCACATGTACTGACTATATTTTCCTAAATTGTTTCCCATTCCACGTAAATGCAGGTTTTCCTTTAACTTTTATCTTCCTCATCCTCTACCTCATTAGTGAAATTACGTGCGAGTTGTCCGGACAGGTAGGACGAGGTGATTCGAATATATATATATATATATATATATACACACACAGTAGCCCCATGGCTTCTTTGGTGCTGACTGACAGCTGACGGCTTTGAAAAGCTACCGGACCAAATTATGTATCCCTACGCCGAGCCATATGATCTGCAAAAAACATGTGTTTAGCAGCTGTCACTTCTGATAGTCAAAATTTAGGTATATACCTAAATGTTGACTGTCAGAAGTCAGCTGTGAACTGTCAGTCAGCACCAAAGAAGCCATGGGGCTACTGTATGTGTATGTGTATGTGTATGTGTGTGTGTGTGTGTGTGTGTGTATGTATATATATATATATCCTTAAGTCAACAACCCGAAGGTTGGTTTGATGTGATTTCTATCCCTCTAGAGCTGGGAATGTACTCGGTCCTTCAACTTGTTAGTACTGCCTGCACCATCTGGTAGAAATCCCTTGTACTAGGAGAGTTTAGAAACTGCCTTCCATACTGAGAGCAAAAGGGCCTACCACTTTCTTCTGAAAAGGTATTTTCCACAATCAACATGGTACCAGCGGCTTACACTTCCTTTCCAAAGTAAGTTTTGCTAACGAATTTTTATCTGTCAATAAAAATCCGTCGACCACAACTGGGTGTGAACCCACGAACATCGGGTCCTGACGCGAGCACTTTACCCCAAAACCACCGAAGTCAACATTACGTTTATATATAATATATAGTAAATTAATTTTACGACTAAGACATTATTTTTTGATAGAGGTATTTAACGTGCACTTTTTTTAAGTGACTGATTATATCAGCACAAAACTTATAAAACAACTTAAATCCAAAAGAGACACAACACCCAGCCCCCAGCCGTTAATCCATCAATGTCAAAAAAGGAGACCTACATTCATTTCCCTAATTATAAATGCTTAGGCTATGCCGGGAATATAACCCTGGATACTTAGCTCAATAGACAGACACGCTACCGACTGAACTAAGATTTCGGACCACTTTAATGTTGACAATGGACACGAACAAGAGCAAATAAACCCAACATGCTAGAAAACATATAATTCTAAGATAGTCACTATGGTGCTATTTGCACTTTGTACATTATCTAAAAATATTTTACCCCTGCACTCCATATTATAGGCCGTCCGGGGTTCAGGTTCCGGTTAGAGAAAAAATAAAGGTTACGGTTCTTTTAAATTTTTATTTAAAAAGTTATACTACCATTATAAAAGTCGTAAGTAAGAAAATACATTAAAATAATTTACAACTAATTAAAATAAAAAATATAAGAAAGGAATTTATCCGATTCTGACGATAAATGTCCTAAGAAAATGAAAAATAATATTTTTAAATGAGATTAAATTAAAGAAAGAAAAAACTAAAAAAATACATTTAAAAAAAATTAACCAAAAACCAATAAGAAAAAAAAGTTAAAGAACCAGAATGAAACTAAGTAAGTATACATCGATTCCAATTCCAGTTCTTATGCAATTTGTTTTTAAGAGCCCTGTTCCAGTTCCTTAAAAATAATTATTAATTTATGCTATCAGTTCTGGTACTGGTTCCGGTTCAACTCCCTGACAAACACAATAGCCAATTAGCAACTCAATATATAAAGCTTATTATAGTCACTCCTTGCTTTTCCACAGCCATTTAAAGAACTCTCTTCGCCACGACTTGACAATAATAATTACATTCTTGTTTTCGGAGGTCAGCTGACATCTAAGAAGACCCTCCTAGGCCAAAGATACGAGCAAGGTCAAGTTTTTAACGTTCTCCAAGTTCAGCAACTAGTAATTAATTTACCAATTACTGTTATAGTATTATCCAATGCAACGGTAGAATCTCGATTTTTCTCTCCCATTTTTTGTTTAAATTTTAAGTTACTACCAGTGCTCGAATTGGGCCGGAACGCACCGGAACGCCTTTCCGGTTGATATGAAAATATATTACGAGCGTTCCGGTATACAACAGAAGTTTAGAGCGTTCCGCCTGCACACTAGAACGCTACTTCTTCATTCTTACTATAGTTTTCCTGACTCCGCCCCGCAACAGTGGACAGCAGACTTAAAATCGTTGTAACAAGCGTAATTTGATGGCACAAAAGATGAATTTAGGGCACATATGAGCACTAACGAATGGTAAAAGAAAATTTCTATTTTGAAAATGTGGCGGGTCAACTTGAACATCAAGCTGACCCGCCACATTAAAATCATCGCCACACGCGTAATTTAATAGTACAAAAGCTTAACTTTGGTCACATATTAGCACAAATTGAGCACAAAGAACTGGCGTAATCAAAATCAAGATAGAATGTTTTAAAAAATGTAGTGGGCCAGCTTGAAATAAAGTTGGCCCACCACATTAAAATCGTTATAATTTGAGTAATTTAATAGCAGAAAATTGAGCTTCAGGAACATTTGGGCACAAACGTAGCACAAAGGACTGTATGGATTTAAATTTATTTGGAGAAAGTGGCGGGCCAACTTGATGTACGTCCGTATGTACCTATATGAAGTTTTAAACTATGTACCACAAGTGAAAAAGCAAAAAAAAAAAATAAAAAAAATTGTAATCCCTTATTATCTCTTTAAAAAAATTATGTTTCGAGTAAAATGTTATTTATCTACTAAAGTTAGCTACATTTCCTTGTTGCGTAAGTTTTATAACTAAACATATTTTCTTCAAAATATTTATTACATTGAATGAAATAAATAGTCGGCGGCTAAATCTTTAGAAATGCTAAGCGTATTTAATAAAAACTTAACCTGAGCAGTAGTCAAAATTTACATGCAAATTAAAGACCCAATATATGTGATGTGAATAATGCAAATATATACTAAATTCCACCACGCAGGTAATACTGCCAACATTTGTTTTAAAAAAACACTGTCCTGGTTTGGTTCGAAATAATACTTAAATAAATTAAAATTTGAACTATTGGAAAGGGCTTTACATTAAAGAGTAGAATATCTTGTTGTTTCTGCTAATTTAATGAACAATATTTGTTACTAAGCATTTTACATTGAAACAACATTTTTCCTATGGATTAAATAATAATAATATTTCTTAACATTCTCATAATTTTTCATAACAATGTAAAACAAAGAATTTTTCAAATTTACTGGTGCCATATTTTGCCTCTTCTGTAGCAATATTTTGTAGGATGAAACTCCTTTCTACTTCACAAGAAGTAATTGGGGAATGTTTTAGCATGCATATTCCTCTCATTTTAATTCAATTAAATCCAGTCTAGTATTTTCCCCAAAAATGATAGGTTTCCTTCATATGTTTCGATGTTTCAAGAGTCTTACTTTGCCTCTTTAAAATCATTCAATATCATATATTTTTATTTTAACTTTGTTTCATCAGTAGATTTTATAAAACACTAAATACTCTATGTATTTGGAGATGTTACAAATATATATTTCTCATGCACAAACTGTCAGTAAAATGAACAGGATAATTGATTTACAGAAAAAATACACCCATTAGTATAGTAAACTGCAATGTGATATTCATTTTACTGAAATTCAATTAAACTGGCGTGGCTTAGCATCCATCTTATTGAAGTGTGTAGAGATAATGCGATAAGTTCTACCAACGTAATAGTGTCATGCTGTAAAATAGATTGAGGAATTATTGGTTGTTAGTTTTTACCATTCCGGTTATTAAAATTTACCAATTCGAGTACTGGTTACTACCAAGGTAATTAACGTCTTAGTTTAAGTGGTATGTATTAATATAATAGTTTAGAGGAAATGCACCCGCAGTGACATAAAGAGGAGATGGGAAAATCCAATAAGTAATATATGGAATACCGCCATCAGCGCACTTGGCTGAGATACGAACCCCACCACCAGAAAACCAGATTAGCCCACCGGTGCGGGTTATTTAGAGTACTCAAAATGTTTTTAAAACAAAGACGTTTAATAAGATGGTGTTTTTTTTAAAATCAAAATTCAAACTGCAAATTAAACCACTAAGTGCAGGACTAAAGTGTTCAGGTGTCAAGTTAAATGCACCTGCTACTACTTTCACTTCCGGAGGGGTAATCTAAAAAGGGAAGAGGAATACGGGGTTTGGGGGTTTGTTATGACTGGATCAAAGAAAGAGATAGTAAACTTCAAAAGAAATACAAGTTTAGAAGAAGGGAGGAAAAGAAGGGCGCAGAAGTTCATTGTACTTTGTGAAGATAGGGGAGAGAATGGTGGGGAAATAGGGGGGATATGGGAAGTGGGGTGGGGAGGATGTCTCGAATGTAAACGAGATAGTGATCATGTGGGGGGGTTTGATGTACTAGCTTTACTGAAAGAATTACTATACTTACAATCCAGTCCATTTGCGTGGTGGCATTTTAAAAAAGAATTAAAAGCCTAATTTGTTTTGTCATTTAAATGAAACATCTAAAATTCCAACATCGTGTTCAATTGTTTAAACTTATTTTATTTTTTTAAATATGTTTAAAATTGAAACTATCAGTTATTTATATATATATATATCAGTTATTTATATATATATATACAGTATATATCAGTTATTTATATCAGTTATATATATATATAAATAATATATATAAAAATAACTGATAGTTTCAATTTTAATTTTTCTGTGCCACATTTTATTATCCGTCCAAGTCTACTTATTGATGGTTGATATCAAACTCTATTTCGCTCTATGCGCCAATTTTATAACGAATAACTTTCGCAACCCATCGAGCTTCAATGGACATGGTAGAGTTTATCTATCAATAATTTTCTATTTTTAAATAATAATAAAATGTTCACATTTCAACAACAAAAATTCGCGACCCATAGTTTGGAAACCACTTCCTTCCTATTCTTAATAAAAGCAAATTAATTAACAAGGTTCCACTGGCTATCACTTGAAACTCACTGACTCAGGTAGAATCAAGCATGCAAAGTCCATCGGTCGCACGACGATCGCTCAGCAGGATATATAATATCCCCAGTAAAATGGTAACCCAACACTGTGTTTGAATTCCAAGGAAATGTACACTCCGTTCACCCTGAAAGATGGCAAGTTTACCTTACACTTTTCCACCATGGCGTAGCTTATAAGATAGGGTTATATTATAAGGCGTCAAAAAAGAGACAGAGACTGCTTTCAGACTAAATTGAGTGTACAAGTGTGAATAAAATATATTGCCAGAATCAAATTTAAAATATTTTGTAATATGACAAAGATCTCTCCTAATCACAGCCTGGAAAGCATTAGAAAGGTATTATGCTTGTCTAAGCGATGGCAGCATTAACTAAATTTGGGTTAAATTTAGACTATCCCCCCTTTTTCTCCTGTACTCTTCAAATGATTTTATAACAGCAAAATTTAAATTCACTTGAATACCCTTTAAGGTGGGGTGCTAGTGAGCACCAGTTTAGTGCATTAATTTTGCAGTTTTTATAGCATAAACATTTTTTTTGCCCAAAATAGATCAAATATTTCTTCTATAGTACATAGAGTTATGTTTTCTGCAGATGCTAATCTCAACAGTTCTTGAATATCTGTCATGAGAATAGCGGCATTTTTAAATGCAGAGAAAAAGTTGTCACTAAATTCCAGGACACCCATGACAGATATTAAAGAACTGTTGAGATTAGCATCTGCAGAAAACATAACTCTATGTTTTTATAGAAGAAATATTTTATTTATTTTGGGCAAAAAAAAAGTTTATGCTATAAAAACTTCCAAAATACTGCCCTAAACTCACGCTCACTAGCACCCCACCTTAAGCACACCACTAGTTGTTTTTTTTAAGTTCTGTAATATTTAACAGAGATTTAAAACATATATATAAAAAAAAGCCGTATGTCCTTTAAGGCAATAAACGTAATGGTATGTTTGACCCCTGACACGCCCCTATACAATAACATGCATGCAATCACTTACCCACACGACTCGCAATAAACTAAGTACTGTATTACAACATTTTCTACAACAACAAAAAAATTCCATCTTTGGGGAAGAATAAAAAAGAGAAAACCTTGGTTCAATTAGTCGCGCTAAGACTGACGTTTCCTAAGGAAGTGCCGGAATATGATGCAACTGCGTTAAAAAGAAAGGTGATGTAAACTGTTTTTTTTAAGAGGAGGAAATCAGCCGATGTAGGTGTAAAGGTAATGTTGCATCAGTGAGAGAGAGAGAGAGAGAGAATATCCAAGGATACGAACGGTGAGATATGGGTCAGGTCATGAGGGTCAACGCTAGTTTGCTCGTTGCCCGCCGAGGGCAAAACCTTTCTTGAATAGATGTAGAGTAGGGATGTTTAACGTGGCTTTCCTAAACTAATTCGACCGACTCTGTGGTCTAGTGGTCAGAGTTTCTGGCCCCAGGTCCAGAAGTCCCGGGTTCGATCCCCGGCGCTGTGAAGCAGTGGGTCTGTAACGGGGTCAACTCATCTGACAGTCAATATTTAGGTATATACCTAAATGTTGACTGTCAGAAGTCAGCTGTGAACTGTCAAGTCAGCACCAAAGAAGCCATAGGGCTACTGTACTTGAATGAAAAAGGTGCGGACGGGGTCTAAAAAACTGAAATCAACTGCCGGAAGGATTCACGGTGCCGACCACATGACACCCTCTATCCACAGAGGTTGGCTTTATCTTTGTTAACAGACGGCGGCCATTCTGTCGGTACGTCTCGAATGCGATTGAGGTTTTATTTCCTCCTCAGTTAAATGAGTATATCAGCACAAAAACAAGCTCAGTTCCTAAAAGACACAACAGCCAGACCCCCGTCAATATATCAGTGTCTCTATCACACTAATGTATTTTCTCGTGCGTCTCACTATCCGTCAGGACTCCCCGCACAATGAAATAGAAAGGAAGAGCGTAAAATTTAGAGGTAATGTACCAGCATTTACTTGAAGGGATATCATTCAGGGAAAACACGCTTTGGTACCAAGATTCGACCCATTTCTGCCTAATGCGTTACTCTTGTAGGGTAATCGGGGCTCGAATCGGGTTTTCTAACGTTTCCCCCGAGTGGTTTCTCCACTCTCCCTCCAGGCAAATGTCTGTACATTCAGTTTAAATTTTACCTTACCCATCCCTACAATATTAGTGTAATTAGTATATATACGTACAACCCGAACGGTTAGATGAGACGCAGTGGGAAAAAAAAAAAAACACAGGTGAGATTCGATCCTCGGATTCCAAAGTCACCGAAAAATCATACCAAACGAGAGTGACGTCTTAAACAGAAATAAAAAATATCAGAATAAATAATAACGTACGTATAATCGGACCGGTGATCGCACCTAGACCGTCAACGACAGATTACGGTGGAGTGTAAAAGTGCTGGCTGGCATTGTAGAGACGTCATCTATACCTAATAAAAAAATGTTTTAAAAAAAAAGCTCGGAAGACTCGCACTGGTGAGAACTCGGTCACCGGAACATTACAACAATAAAACCACGCAACTCCATTACACTGTTGCCAGATGGCAAGGAGAGGTGGAGAAGTAATTAGGCCCACCTTTTTACATGTGTTATACTTTGGATCAGTGCTATTCAACCTTTTCTTTTTTGTTCACGTACTCCCCAGATATAATTTAGGTTCAACTTTGTACCACCAAAGTCTTTGGTGCCTTATAGGGGGCTACAAGCTATACAATACATTTTATAATCTACGTACATCTAAAATAAATTGAATTCAAAATAAAGAAATATGTAGACTATATAATTATATTTTTAAGTCCACCTCGGTGATCTCGGGGTAAAGTGCCCATCTCAAAACCTGAGGTTTGTGGGTTCAAACCCAGCCGGTGTCGACGGATTTTTCCATCAACGATACAAATTCTAACACAACATCCTTACGAGACGAAGTAAAGCTGTCGGCCTCCATGTCGAGTGTAGCATGTAAAAAAAAAACCTGGAAGGTATGTGAAAATAGAGTTCTCGGCTAAATTGGTAGGCCCTTTCGTTTTCGCTCAAAGAAATTCTCAAATGCTTATATAATCAGTCGGTACATGAAAATACACATTAAATACCTCAAATAAATAAATCTTGGATAATTTTAATCAAAGTTGCTTCCACCAAAATTCTTCTCTACACACCTTAACTATACCCATCTACGGTAGGAGTGTAGGTAAGTAACAGGTAACAGAAGGTTCTTTATTGCAAATATTGGCTGGAAGTGACTAACGTCAACCTATCCGGAACCACCTAATTATTTTGTTCTTAGTAATACTAAATTATCAATAATTATTTCCAAATGGGTTGATATTAGCTACTTTCGGCCAAGTGTGGAATAAAGAACCTTCTTCTATCTGCATCTCCCACCGTAGATAACACATATTATAATCTCTTTTTGTGCATTGTGTTTGATAGCTGTGTATTTGGCAACACCGGAGTCAGGGGGGGCCACGGAATATGGTCGAGTGAAAGTGTTACAAAGCCGCCACCACCACGGTCAAGGTCGTATAGTCTGGGAGGGCTACTTCTCACGCTAATGACAGAGTCTTGCCTTCTGTCCCTTTCTAGTCAACCCCACCCCACAGCTGGTTCTCACGCGTTAAAAGGTGTTCCAGGCCGACAAACACACGCAACCATTTGTAAGAAATACGGGGGACTGTCGTTGGATTCTTTAAGAAAGAAACTTTTATAAAATACAAACTTTTTTTTTTGTAGTCAACGTTGATGACATTTTGACATAATTATTATTAGTGTTAATTGATAGGTACCCGCGTGGTTCAAGGCACTACCCTCACAATGCACTAGAATGCCGAAGACGAGGAGATCGGGGATCGATCCTGGTCGTGTCTGCTCAAGGGTGATTTTCTCTAAATAGTTTTCCGCTCTTCTCCAATGCAAATGCGGTTCATTTCCTCTAAATGAAACCTTCATAATCCCTAACACAGTAAATAAGTGTATAACCCGAAAGGGTAGTAAGACGCGGTGCAAATAAATAATAAAAACAAAATTGATGGGCCTTAATAATAGCTATTAAAAGTGACAGCTCCAAATCACAAGACTCGACGTGTAAGTTTATAGAAATTGTTTTAGTAACTCTTACAACTGTCAAAAAAAGTTCATTCCTATCTAAATCGGACTTTAAAATGTCCCCACGGATAGATTTTTTAATCAATAACGTCTTACTGCCCATCAAGGCTATCTGCACTTTTTTTTATTTATTTTTTTGCATCGCGTCTTAATAACCGTCCGGGTTATCCGCCTATGTACTAATTACGCTAATGGATTAGAAAGGTTTAATTGAGATTAGGTGCAACCGTATTTGCGTCGAAGGAAGATTGAAAACCTTTAGTAAAAACCACCCTCAGTGCACCAGACCAGGATCGAACCCTAATTACCCCGTCTTCGGCAGTCTAGTCCAACATGAGAGTAGCGCGTTTATAGACCACGCGACCACCGAAGCAGGTTATGTGCACTTTTGATTACACGTATGGTATAGGGATGAGTACTTAAGAGTTTAGAGGAAATGTACCCACATTTGAGTGGAGGGAGAGTGGGAAAACATTTAAGGGAAATTCACCCTTTTAGGACAATGTATCCATGGTCCAACTGCAATGCGCCGAGCCAAAGATAATTTGTCACGTGGCCCCCGCCATAGCGATGTAAAATTAAAAACCTACGCACATATTTATAGTAACCCCCCCCCTACTGTGCGTAACCCATTTCATATTAATAACAGAAAAGAGATGTTTGGTCGGAGAGTAATTAAAAAAAATGTCTAAACACTTTTTGGAAAGTGAATATTTTTTATACGCTATGAAAATACAACTAAAAATTCACTTAAAAAACTAGATTTTATTCGTAAACCCCCCACAGGACTCTTCACGGACTTTAGGTTGGGAACCTCTGGTTTAAGGCGTCATTCTCGCAATAGAACGATCTGCCGATGACGTAGATATCAGGTTCGAATCCTGGTCGAATGTACTGAGCGGGGTGTTTCTTAAATGGTTTCCCCCTCTCCTTCCACGCCAATGCGGATACACCTCTTATTTATAAATGCAACCTTCCTTATCCCTAACACATTAGTGTAATTAGTATATTTGCGTAAAATCCAAAAGGACGCAGTGCTTAACTAAATATCCTGTATTTAAAAAAATAATTGAAAGTTTGGGGTGTCCAATGAACAAGTTAAACCTTTTCCCCCACCCTCCAACCCCACTTCCCCGTGATGGGTTGTCAAGTTGGATACACCCTTTACGTGTTGGTGTATCAGGTGGAGTACACCTGTTGTCATGGAAGAAACAAGAAGGGTGGTATTTCAGGGAGAGGGGGAGGGGGGCAAGGACTTGTATACACGTCAGCTAGTGTACTTCCCCCCCCTCCCCGTTTTTTATTTAACTCCTGGTTGGTTTACTCATGACACGTGCTAGTGTTACCCATTATCCGAGTATTCACACACGCCCTAACTTTAGTCGTGTTTTGGATGCTCTAGAAATAGTTACTCTACCGGAGAATTATTTGATTTGTTTTGACCAAAAAAAAAGTTTTGAAAACTTCAGAGACATCTACCTTTTCTCGCGTCCCCTACACCCATCCTTACCTTAAGTGTCTAAATAATTATTTACATTGACAGTCAAGTAGAATATATTATATTTGTTTATTTGGCGCGCTGATGAAAATGGTTGCAGTTCGAATGTGTGTTACTTTAGCGTGTTTCTTTTTGTCACCGTTTTCAGGGCGTAAACTAGATTTTTGTTTTTAGAAGTTTATGTATGAACTTTTTTTTTTTTACATTTATTCCAAATATCACAGACCAGTGGTTTCCAAAATAAGGTTTTGCTGGTTAATATAACTATTTAAAACATATAAAAACTATTTGCTTTAATTTTTTTTAAACTCTAGACCTTAAATCGAACCAAATTATTACAAATCAAGATTTGATCAAATGTTCGAGATCTTTAAAAAAAATGTTATGGTTTGATTAGTGAAATATTATTATTATTATTATTATTATTATTAGCACCGCGTCTTACTACCCGTTCGGGTTATACGCACTTACGCTAATGTGTAATGGTAGGGTGATTGTGAGATGAAATGAAGGACCTACAGTTTAACGTGGGATCCGAACCACGGTGGAGGCCTGGAATTCCTCACATTCACAAGTTGTGATTCATACACGTCTTGTCAGAGGTGAAGGAAGGGTTTGGCAATCAGATAAATCTGTGCCGGGACCGAGGATTGAACCCCGGACCCTCAGCACAGAAGTCTGACTTCTTACCCCTAGACCACCAGGTCACTTATTAGTGAAATAAAAATCGTCTTTAAAAAAAAAAGTAAAATTTCCATCGATAGGCCATAGAGTTCTTTACTTTTCATAGACCTAACGAATTCCACGAACTATTAAACTATGAGACTGGCCAAATTTAATCCTTTTTTTATGACTTGAAAATTCCTCTTAATCGTCCTAAACTTTTGTATTCTTTACTTTTCCTAAACTCTTCTATTTTCTCCGACCTATTAAATTTTCTCACTTCTTCCTGACCAAGCATATTCCTTCTACTCTGAGCTACAAACGAATTTTAATCACCCTAAACTTTGCATATTCCTTTACTCTTAACAGATCCAGAGAATTTCCCTGAACCATTCAATTCTCTCACTTATTTCTGATCAAGAGAATTTCCTCTACCCTGACTTATTTGTGAACCTCCTTGAGGTTTATATTCCCATTTTTTCTTTTCTTCTTTTCATAGACCTAATCAATACTGATTTAGAAAATTCTCAGATTTCTTCCTGACCAACCATAATCCCTCTTATGCTTGCAATAACATATTTGAAGCTCCCTGACTTAACATAAACCTTTACTTTATCTACCAAAACATGAGGAATTTCTCAACTTTTTTTTTTAGGACGGGCTGGAGTGCTTCTATTTTAAGGGAAGTATTATATTTTTTAAATTGTGGGGGGGATAAAAGACTTATTTACAAGGCGACATTTCTGCAAGCCTAAGCACCTCCCCCTCTTAGATCCTCTCGCTTCTCCCCTTTACTTCAATAAACTAGCCAAGTCAAGACCTTGGACAAAAGGGGCCATTGTTATCTAAGGGTATAAACCTCTCATCTTGTTGAAAATGTCTGGTGAATATAATTAATTTCTCTCGCCAGAGGCTCTTGTGGTTTATCCAAAGCCTCCCCCCCTCCACCAAAGGGCGATTTCCAAGAAAAATGGGGTATTGTCGGCATACCTCTTTGACGGGCAATAGCTTTTTTAAGGAGTGAGAGAGAGGTCTAGGAAATCTAGAGATGGAAGTGGATGCAGTTTCAGGGGTGGCCAACGAAGTTACAGCTCGACAGTGGTTTAGTGTGATTGTACTCTTCAAGGCCGTAGCCGGGGGGGAGGGGGGTTGGGGGTTCAAGCCCCCCACGAAATTTTACTAACAAATTATATATGGATTTATTTATGGTTCAAACAATATCAAAATTAAGATACAAACACAAATTAGGGGGCTGTGTTACCATAAAAGGCACTTCAGAGAGCTTCTAGAGGTGTTAAATATTTAGAAATTTTACTAGCCTTCGGCATTTTGGGGGTTATTTTACCATAAAAAAACTTCACAGAGCTTCAAAAAGTGTTTAATATTTAGAAATTTTCCAAGCCTTCGGCAGCTAGGGGGTTATTTTACCGTGGAAATAAAACCACTTAAGAGAGCTTATAGATTTATCATTTAGAATTTTTTTGTAGCTTCCAGCAATTGGGGGATATGCCCACCAACCCCCCACCCCCCCGAAATTATTGGCTTGCTACAGCCTTTATACTCTGTACAATATTTTAATGTTTCAGATTATGTATCATACTTAATTTGAAGGGGGTGAGGATTAATATACTGATACAAATTCATTTTATTATTTCCCTCTTATGAAATTAAAATAAAAGCCAAATTAGTTTTATGTTAATAAAAAACTATATTCATGCAACACAAATGCAAGTTAAGTTTAGGCCTGAATAAAAAAGTAACGAGTTAAATTTAGAAACAGAAAAAAGTATAAAGACATCTAGATCAAATGAGTACAAATCCACATATCAAGGATTGCCAAAGTGCAGGTAATCTGCAGTCTTTGGATGTGCGGTCCAGGATTATGTTTATATACTATATTATTTGAGTATGAGAGACATATTTATTGTTTTCCACTCTCCCGCAACGCAAATGTGGATACACTTACTCTAAATTGAATCTTCCTCATACATTAACTCATTAGCGTAATTAGTACATAGGCGTATAACCAAACGGGTAGTAATACACGATGCTAAAATAATTTATATATTTATTTTTAAATAAAATCTATTACACTAATTTCAATTTCGCTGTTGTCAACTGAATAATGCAGAGAGAAAAAAAAACACACTTAGATATTATTTCTGGTTTGATCGTAGTATTGTATTTAATTTATCAATTGATCGGTTCTACAGTGGCCCCATGGCTTCTTTGGTGCTGACTGTTTGAAAAGCTATCAGACCAAATTATGTATCCCTACGCCAAACCATATGATCTGCAAAAAACATGTGTTTAGCAGCTGTCACTTCTGACAGTCAAAATTTAGGTATATACCTAAATGTTGACTGTCAGAAGTCAGCTGTGAACTGTCAGTCAGCACCAAAGAAGCCATGGGGCTACTGTAACTCTATTATGTCTTGACGTTCATGATAGCCTAGTTTTGGACACCCCCTACTGTAATCCAAGGAAGGCCATTTTAAGCGGCTTACACACTGCTGGGCTAGTCATGGAGGTAAAAAAAAACTATTTTTTTAAGAGTCCACATGTGTATATCGTTTTACGACTCATAAAGCTATAACCTGACAGAAGGCTATGGGAACACTTCCACAGTTTCTTTCAGCCTATGTTTACGAACATTTTAGCGGAATACACCAAAGGGCTTTTTTCTTTTACAAGTGCTTACTTACTCTTACCCAAAATAATTTTTAATATCGTGTATACATTATACCAATGAAGAGTCGTCTGATTAGAGACTGAAAAAAGTTTTAGATCGGTGCTAGTTGTTTACATTATTTAATCGAGAATAATTAGAATAATTAATAAGAATAACTAGTTTGCGCTTGAGACCTCCTGGACACAGTGTATTAATATAAAAAAAAGAGTGTTTTAAGAACGTAGCCTAAACAGTGAAAAGCAAAACAATTAAAGTAAATATTCTACTGTTTTCTGAAGAAAAGGGTTTAGTCACTTGCAAAGATCGTTTACTCATAGGAGTTTACAATTATTGTCTATCCACTGTAAATAGCAGCGATTGTTTTCTCACAGTAACTAGAAGTGATAGCTTGTTTACAGTAGCTCGAAGCAATCACTAACCCACAGTAACGATCAGCAATGTTTGCTCATAGTAGTTCGTAACGATCACTAGCTCACAGTAGCTATCAGCGAATGTTTGCTCGCAGTAGCTCTTAACCATCACTATCCCACAGTAACGGTCATAATTGTTTGCTCACAGTATCTCGTAACAATCACTAGCCAACAGTAGCTAGCAACGATCATTTGCTCAGAGTTGGTCGTAACGATCACTAGCCCACAGTAACCAGCAACTATCGTTTGCTCACAGTAGCTCACAACGATCATTTGCTCAGAGTAGGTCGTAACGATCACTAGCCCACAGTGACCAGCAACTATCATTTGCTCACAGTAGCTCACAACGATCATTTGCTCAGAATAGGTCGTAACGATCACTAGCCCACAGTGACCAGCAACTATCATTTGCTCACAGTAGCTCACAACGATCGTTTGCTCGCTTCACTCGATAAAATACAGATCGATCGGTCCATTCAACTTGGGCGCAAAGCTAATTTTTCAATTCCACTACAAGTTGACCGTCTCGGATGGTGACACAAATCGAAGGGCAGCCAGGTTAAACCCCCGATGACCCCGTAAACAAGCTCGCCAACTATACGGCGGGTCATGCGTTCAAGGCTCGGGTGCGCGCGCCGGATGAACGCTGACATTTGAAGCGGCTTGCGCAAGTTGTTACATCGCACCTCAACTTCTGACCAACGTTATTGAGATCATCGTCGTTTCTTCAGACAGTCTGAGAGCAGTTCAGTATTTCCCGCTTCGTTGGCCGCGTATCCCAACGCGCTACTCTCGTGTTGGTCTAGAATGTCGATGACAGGAAGATTGAGGTTCAAATCTCGGTCGGGTGTACTGAGGGTGGTTTTTTCCAAAATGGTTTTCCACTCTCCCTCCACGTAAACACCTTCTCTAAATATAACCTTCCTAATCCTTAAAACCATCAGTGTGATTAGTACATAAGCGTATAAACCGAACGGGTAGTAAGACGCGATGCTATAAAAAAAAGTTCAGTGTCGCCTAAGATGAAAAAACTTTTAAGGTCTTATCGTTATTGGAGTAAATCTAGCATACAAACGAAACTATAGCTATACAGTCGAAATAGATGATAAAGAACTTTAATGGTAGTTATAAAAAGGGCCCAGATGAGCTAGATAGTTTTCAAGAAAATTAAATATAAAACAAATCTAAAAAAAATACTAAAATTTATAATAAAATTACTCAAAAATAAATTTTAAATATGTCACACACTCAGTAGATTTCTCGTTTCATAATCCATCTCAAGTAAATTTAATTTAAATTTTCAAGCATTCGATCGAGTAGCTAGGACGTTTAAAAGAGAAAAAAAGGTTTGGTATCTATTGTGAGACTGACGTCTCAAACCGCGTAAACGATCGTTACTTTCTATTAATATAGTGTTCTTTTGAATGTAGTCTTCAATTATTATATTAGGTTTAACTTGTTCACGAAGGAAAAATTAAGCTAAGGATCCCGGGTTCAATTCCCGGCATGGCCGAAAATTTATCATTGATTGATAAGTTTACGGACGGGGACTAGATGTTGTGCCTGTCCTAGTCTTTGAGATGGATGATTATAAGGCATATGAAGCTACGACAGGCCTAGCCAGCCGGTAGTAGAAAATATATGGCTTGAATATAAAACTGACCTAGGCCATAGGCTGGAAACAGTAATGGATGTAAAAAAACGAAGGAAAATTAATATAAACTTAAAATCCAAAAGGAAATATTACGACGAAAAGAACATGGAGGAAGCGAGGTCTACTAATCACAGAACTAATAGTTATAAATGTTATCAATACCTTTAAAATAAAACTAATAATTAGTCAAATGTAATCAACGTTGACCACACACACAAAGAGTGTATATTTTCTAAACGGTACTTCTTACGAGAATTGGACTGTACATATTTTACCGTGACACGGATGAAGGACTAGAAGAAACATATGATGTAGTTTTGTATATACAATGCAATGTTAAGTATTTCATAATAAATAACGGGACGGTACCTGTGAGGTTGTCTCACCAGAGCGTGGCTAAATGGTCTTGACAGCGCGCCGCAATGCAATGTGTGGAACTAGACCGTGAAACTATAGCAGTATGTAGCGGGTCTGCTATAGGTCAATACCGCACAGAACTAAACACACTCGTCTCGTATTTTTTTTTTTAAGTTTCGAAAAATATTATCCTAACAACATATGATGACCCACAGTCGGAAAAAAAAGGCGTCAATCTCATATGGTTTGATGTGTCCGATGACAGAGAGGTAGTAGAGGTTCGAGTTCAGGCCGGGTTATTTGAGACGAGTTTTTTTTTAATCTCAAAATCCACGGACACACTTCATAATACATCGTTTTTAGGGGCTTGTCCCAAGTCCCCGCTCCCGGTATGTTTGAAAATAAGATGCTCCTAGAAGCAATTTAGAGTGATTTCCCCAAAATTTCTTTAACTTGGATGCCCTAGAAGATATTTAGAATGGTCCTCACCTCGATTTATTTAAAAAAAAAAATATTTCCTTAGAAAATGTGGAGTTGACCTCTCCGATAGTGTTTTTGAAAAATTAGATGCCTCAGATTTTTGAAAAAAGGAAGCAACTATTTGGGAGTTTGATGCAAAGCCATTTTACAGCTCCATATTAAATAGTATCAGAGGGGATTTAAATAAATATAAAGGGGGGAAAATTATTTCCAGGGGGTTATACCACCCCCTCCCCGGTTCCGCCACCAGTGTTTGACAGCTAGTCTTCTACTGACAGTGGCGGATATGTAACCGTCTTCTGAGGTTTAGCCACCCTGTAGATGCTGTTACTACGACCCGATGAGAGGATGTGGTGGTGGTGATGATGATGATGATGATTATGTGGTACCAGTGTAGGTCTTAAACTTAACTTAAGCCTAACTAACCAGATCATGATGACCATTGGAACAATTCCACTCCGAAAAGAATACGTCCAGATAAAATTTTACTACCACTGGAGATGCGTCCGAAGGAGTGAACAGATAGATACATTTACTGCCAACTAAGTTACGTCCGAAGGAGTGAACAGGTACATTTTACTGCCAACTGGGTTGCGTTCAAAAGAGTGAAGTCTAAGAAATAAAATAATATCGGAAGGATGGACAAAAGTAAGTTCAGAATGATACATTAAAGTATAATTCAGTCAATTCTACAGTCAAACATTACATAAAACAACATAGCCTAGCCTAACCTAACCTAACCTAACCTAGCAAACCAACAGCGGACATATTTCAAATAGAGATTGAATATTTGTCATATTATTATTATTATTATTATTATCGTTAAACAACTGATTGACTTTACGTCTCCAGTAATAAAGTTACGTATGTAGGCGAGAAGCGGCTGGACGCAGCTTGGTACCTACCTTACCCTCCTAATACCAAAACAATTTTCTGGACGCAACTTAATTTCCCCAGTACCACCGGGAATCGAACCCGAGTCTTCGAGATCAGTAGACCGGAATGCCAACCACTAGACCAAGAATCCGGTCAACTAATTATTGTAAATAAGTAAATTAAAAACCGGACGGGTCGTAACAAAACACTACTAAAGGCATAATGTACTTTAATATGAAGTGTTGTTTGTGATGCCAAGGGCTCCGCCTACCTGCGCGATAAGACACGTTGCAGACGTCAGAAATATCTCATTATTAAAAAAAACTATATCTCATACCAAAATGGAGGTGAAAGGTATCAACATATCCCTGTAAGATTAGAAACTATACATTTTAAATGTTATCACTTTAAAAAAAATCATGACAAGGAGAAATTATCTCATTTCCAGTGAAGTTTTCACGTGACATTCAAGATATGTTATTTTTGAGCAAAAATCTGTTGTTTTTTCTGAAATGTTCCGATGTTATTTAACGCTTTTGTGTCAAGGTTACTTAAGATAACAATAATAGTATTAATATAATTTAACATCCTAACTTTTAATTAATGATTACTATACTGTTTTATTAAAATTTAAAAAATCTTTGTTGTTTTTATGAGTAATTATGTTATTAATTTATTACTATTATTAATGTTAATTGGGATTTTAGAAATAAATTTCAACACTAAGCCTATAAACTGCCTCGACCTATGGCAACATATCTTAGCCATAAAAACCTCATTACATGTGTCATAGATGATAATCTTCAAGTATCTACAAGAACTTATTAATTTATCATTGTTTTGTCACCATCTGACAGTCAAAGTGTTACCCAGAGTTAGCTCCCCTTCCCACTCAGCTACAGAAGGACGGCATATTTTCTTAATTGAACATAATTGAAAAATCCCCGGTATATTAAGTAGGTATAAGAGGAAATAGCAGTGACACACTTTCCGTTTTACGTCTTCGACTGTAACAGGTATTTCAAGTTAATTAATGAGAAAATAATATTTATTTTACACCGGTAATAAACATAAAAAGGATGAGACAGTAAAACTCGCCAGATTGCAGAGGTTTATGAGCCATTACAAATTGAAAATAAAATCATGCTTGATACAACTTTTTAAAAAAAACGCCTTAAATTTTCCCAGGTTTTTCAGATTTTTTTAAAAATTTGTTTTTTTTATCAGTATTTCATAATATGTAAGGCTATAGCAAAATTGTCATAATTATTACTGTATTTGAAATTAAATTCTTTAAACAAGAAATTTTATTTAGGTGGGAAGGAATGGGTCGCGAGGAAAAGTGGGTGTTTTTCAGTTTTCATTGCAAAACTTTTTTTTTTTTGCCGAAATAAATAAAATATTGCTCCAGTACAAACGTATAGTTTAATTTTCTTCATATGTTGATATCAACAGTTGTTGAATATCTGTCATGAGCATAGCGGCATTAGATGAGCAACTTTTTTAATAAAGGGAATAAAATGTCATTAAATCCCAGGACATCCTTAGACAAATAAATAAATAAAAGTAAATTTTGAGGTCATTCTGGGGACAAAAAATTAAATACTATGTTTGGAGCAATATTTTATTCATTTTGGTCAAAAAAGTGCAAAAACACTGGCTTTTATTCGCATCCCCTTCCATCCCATCCGCATCCCTACCAAACCACCTTAAACAATAAAATTCAGTGTTTTTTTTTAAAAAAAAACATGAAATTGTAAGATAATAGCTTACAATGAGTTATGATCTCATACTTATTATTTATAAAATTATTGCTAAAAATCTGAGAAACATTGGTGACTTTTTTTAATGTCATGACTTCTTGAGTCACTTGGAAGGAAGCGATGGAGAAGAAATAGAACACCCGTCCGACACCTTAGTTCAGCCAATGTCTTGTCTCACTAATGCAGTAAGGGTCACTGGTTCAGTTCCAGGAACAACCGAAAAAGATATATCAATTGCTAAATTGGCGTTTCCCATTTTACAATGATCAATTAACAGCAGAATGAACCTACGACGGATGGGCACGCGGTGAAATTCCAATCTCATATAGTCTGTTTTGCCCATGACAGGGAAGGTCGGGGTTCAAATCCAGCTGGGCTGTGCTGAAGCTTTTTTTTTATTCCTACTCCCCGTCATGCAAATACATTTCTTCTTCTACCTTCCATAATGCTACCCCATTAACTTAATTAAAATAACTCAAACTGGTAGTGAGACGAGGTGATAAAAAATAAAAGAACAGAGCTTTGTTTTTTGTCACCATGACTTACTACCCCTTCTAATTATACGCATATGTACTAATTAAGCTAATGTGTTAAGAATGAGTAAGGCTGAATTTAAAAAAAAAGGCTACCTGTGTTTGCCTTGACAGAGAGTTAAAAACCTATTCATAAGAAACAATCATCCCACCCAACCGGTATTCAAACCCCGATATCCCCGCCATCGGCAGTCCACTCTATTGCGAGAGTGATGACAGACCATTCGACAGACGAAGTGGGTTAGAGCTTAGTTAGTTTGTAAGTCATGTGCCGATATAATCAATCGGTTCAGAAAATGCTTCAGTAAAAAAGAAGCGTTATCTGGCGCGAGAAAAGGAAAGTGTTTTTCGTCCCTCCGTAAAAAGTTCACTAACCCCGACAGTAACCATTAAGCATGTAACTTAATTAGCGCTAATATCACGAGCCCGCCATAAATCAGCACTCTATAAGCGAGACTGAGCAGCGTTGTACTGAAACTGTGGGAACGCGACGCTGAAAACAGGGCCTCCAAGGAGCGACGATCCATACGCCAATCATAAATTAAGTTAAGAACCAAATAGTCGGCGATGGTCGTATCTAATTAGCGAATTGCAGTTAACTTGGAAGTTGGATGCTATGTCACTAGTCCGTTACAGTCTAATTTACTTATGAAGGGCCTTTTATAAAATGCAAATATAGTCTCTTTTTTTTGCTAGCAACATTGATAACATTAATTAATATATCGTAAGTGACCTGGAGGTCTAGGAGTAGGGTGTCGGACTTCTGTGCTGGGGGTCCGGGGTTCAATCCTCGGTCCCGGCACGGATTTATCTGATTGCCAAACCCTTCCTTCACCTCTGACAAGACGTTTATTAATCACAACTTGTGAATGTGAGGAATGCCAGGCCTTCACCGTGGTTTGGATCCCACGTTAAACTGTAGGTCCTCCATTTCATCTCACAATCACCCTACCATTACACATTAGCTTAAGTGCGTATAACCCGAACGGGTAGTAAGACGTGGTGCTAATAATAATAATAATTAATATATCGCTCACATGTAGCTGACAATTTCCGTACGACCATCACAAACTCTGCCTTAAAATAAGATTAAACGGGACGACATCTGGATAGCTCATAGGTAAGATCATTGCTGGCGTACTAAGCCAAAGGTCCAGGGTTCGATTCCCGTATCTAAGTGTCATTTTTCAATTTAAAGAATATAAATTATTAGAGTTATTTTTAGGGGTGTAACAATTTTCAACATGTCAAAGGTAAAGTCAACTTCGAGACCCGCAATAACCTTCGCATATTAGATCCATTTGGAAGAAGAAGAAGAAAACGTTGATATATTATTAACAGATTTGGAAAAGAAATGTATCACTAAATATGACCTTTAATTTATTTTATGACAACTTTTAAACAGAATTTTAACATCGATTAATGAGTGATCTATACTGTATTGCGTAAATATAGATACATTTAAATGTCAGTATGAAAGTGATCTATACTGTGCTTTTTTTCCCCTAAGCTTTTTTTTTAATCCAGATGGACTTAGTTCAAGTATTAGGTAAGCACATTTTTGGCTATTTTTACTTCCCTCTCCCCCTTTTACAAGCAAAAATAAGCAAAAACCTGAAACCCCCCCCTCATGCTTACGTAGGATTTGTTGACTTTTTTAATTTGTTCACAGAAATAACCATTCTTTTTTTCATGCAATTTTGCTTATAGCCTGAACAGGTAGTAAGACGCGATGATAAAAAAAATCATGCAACTTATAAATTGCTGGTAATTATTAAAATAGGTGTAAATTAATATTATGAAATAATTATCAATTAACGTTGGTATACAATGAATTTAAATTTATTGAACAGGTAAAAATCAAAACAAGTTATTAAATTATAAAAGTTTAAAATTTTAATTTACTTTTAAACTCAATTTAATCCGATGATCAAGGTCCTTGAATTCACGTATCAACACACAACAGTTATGTTTCTATTTGGGGGGACTAGTTCACTCAAGCTTTGTCTTACTTCTATAGGCTTCTCCACTTCTTCCTTGTTTAGCCACTCAACATCTTCATTGCTGTCCGAAGTCCAAGCGGCTTGCGATGTACCATCCTTCAATTTTGCCCATCTTTCTTTGTCTTACGTAAGCATTGTTCTGAAACCCCCCAACCCTCTTGTCAGAAAAAATAGGCAAAGCTCAAATCCCCCACCTCCCCCCTAAGGTGCTTATATAGTACTTGAACGCCCCCTTAAGAGATAGTTTAAAAATCAATAGTAGTTTCACTAGAAAACAAAAACCTTGGATTCGACTTTCTTCGCTGTTTAAAGCTATGCATCGACTTCGCATTTAAAAAGTGTACTTCCCACACCTCTATTATTTTGTTGGTATTAATAATATCCATCAAAAATTACAGATAACATGACTTGACGTATGAATACGTTAGTAGATCTAGTACATTTATTTAGCTGTCAGATAAGGAAGGCCCTTTCTATGACAATTGAACTGTACATCTAACTTCCATCTTTCGAAATTGAGTGTTACAAAACAGATGTCGTGGTTTAATCATTTTATTTTGAAATTCCTTGACTTTTTCGGGTTTTATAGATCAAAAAATTACGTATATTTCCCAGTGTTTTATATGCAAAGCTATTAATAAAGAAACACTTTTTTTTCCACTATTTCCTATTAAATTCTCGACACAAGAATTATTAAAGACAATAATATCAATGTTCTTTATAAAATCACATAATTAATCTAAAAATTATCCAAAAATATTTTAAAAAGGTTCGTGATTTTTTTTTTCAAGTCTTGTTAAATTGTGATACGAAGTTTGGTTTAACACATAGCTTAAAATAATTATTTAACCTCAATATTGATCACATGTAATTTTAAAGTTATTATTACAATAAAAATGTCGAGCGCCGAACTAAATTTTTAACACGAAAAAAGAGCCAAATTCATGAGTTATTTAACTTAAGGAAACCCCTTATCATTTAAAGTAGGCTTACTTTAAGGTTGTGTTATACTTTAAAATATTTAAACATACATTATTGGGTTTTATCCTAAATGTTTAATGAATTTAACCGCTCTTTTGCTCTGCGTCGTTATTTAGGAACGAGATTGTGAGGCTCATTCGATTGATAACAGTTTTTAGATGTAGAGATGCATGCTGGGAGTGAACTGTGTCATTCAAATGACTTCATAATCTCGGTCCTTAAGTCTACATTTATCAATTTAAATTTTTTAGTTATAAATTGTGTTTAAATGTAATTATTATCTGTTGTATTATTTTATCAATTTCAGTGCTAACCTGTTATAGGCCTAGTCCTTATGACTGTTTGTAAACACTTTTTAAATAAATTGAAATTATATAATATGCACATTGATACTATATATCCAAAGTAATGGTTGAAGCACAAGATTTGACAAATGAATATAATATTTAATAAAAGTCATTATGAACGTATAGGAGCTTTTGTAAATGTCAAAATACCTCCTTTTCTACCGCGATTCCTCCCCTATAGAAACTGTATATATATATATATATGTTTGTTGGAAAAGGTTCTTCAACCTGTGAGTATACTTTACCCCTCTTTGTCCAGCCATTGAATCTTTGAAGGTCATGACAGAAAGAGGGGGGAAGGGGGGGTAATGTCACTGGTTCATTCAATGGTCACTCACTCACCTTGGACTTTACCTGGTCAATAGCGTGGTTAGCATGGAGGAGGGGGGAGGGGGGGCAGTTAAGATGGATGGTGACACCACAAATGAATGGAAGCCTTTCTTACCTGAAACAAACAAAACAAAAAATTAGATCATCTTTTTCTGAAGTACTAGTGTCAGAAATTAAAGAAAAAGTGTAAACTTTCCTTATTAAATTTTTCAATCTAAATCAAATAATTAATACAGTAGATGTATTATAAATATTAAAGTTAATTTAGGTTTAGTAATAATAATCACTATAAATGCTATTTTATTTTCTTATATAAATAGTATCTAAAGTTTGGAATCTGTATTTTGTAAATTGATTTTTAATAGTTTTCTTAGCATCGTGTCTTACTAATTGTTCAGTTTGTACGCTTATGTATTAATTACGCTAGTGGGTTAGGGATTAGAAAGTTGAATTTAGAGGGAGTGTACCCGCATTTGCGTGGTGTAGGGTAAAACCATTTAGGTAAAACCACCCTCAGTAAACCAGCCCGGGATTAGAACCCCAATCTCCTTGTCATCAGCAGGCTAGTCTAAAACGAGAGTGACGCCGCTAACAACCAGGGGTCGGAAGCCTTTTTGGGCCCAGCTCGACTTATTAAACTTATCAAAGGTCCCACGATCATCCATCGTTTCTCTACTCTACCTGCCCCTTCCCCTTAGAGCTAATATTCATTCCTTAATTAAACCTTTTCTGTAATAATGACCCCATCTTTCTAGAAAAAAATCAGAAAAAAATTAAATGTACATTTTCACATTTAAATACTGTACTTAATGATCTTATTACTTTACCGATTATAGCCGATCGCGGTAATTTTGAACACACTTAAATATTATTTTGAAAGTACGTGAGATATATTTGCGAGTTTATAAGGCTCAAAGTATGATTTTTTAATCACGACGTAGTTTTATTACGTGATCGACTGAAGATTGCTGAGAAATCGACCGGTCGATCGCGATCAAGTTGCCAACCCTTAAATCATTCGGCCACCGAAGCGGGTTCTGCCTAACTGAATTTGAGTGTAAGTGTTCGTTTCTTGCATTTTGGGGCTTAAAATTAATTAGGGCAGTCGGCTGTCCTCCCTGGACTCACACTTGTCTCTAAGCACATATGAGTGATTGCTCACACGACAATTCAAGAGAACAGGCATTCTGCAAGCGTCCTTGAGTTAAGTACAAGCTCTTACTTAGTATCATCTTGCTAATTTAAATAAATGTATAGTCAGATTATCGTAAAAAGAACCTTTTAGAAGACGTATAAAAAAATCAATAATGAAAACAGCTTTATATTTAGGTTTATCACAGAGGTCAAAATTGACATCATTTGTCAAAAGTGACAGTTGCATAGCACGTGGCTTAGCGTATGAATTCATTAAAGATGAACTAGTATTTAATAAACAATCAAATAAGAAGTGGTTTCTTTTAGCACCACGTCTTACTAACTGTTCAGGTTATACAGATATGTAATAATCACGCTAAAGAGTTAGGGACGTGTAAGGTTTGAAATCAGAGGATATGTACCCGCATTTGCGTGGACGTAGAGTGGAAAACCCTTTTGAGGAAAACCGGCCTCGGTAGAACCAACCGTCATCGGCAGTCTAGTCTAACACAAAAGTGACGTCTTATACCATGCGGCCACCGAAGCATGCAATAAGGAGTGTTCTTAGGCCAAGCCGATTATAATATTCGATGCAATTGTGAGTCGTTCATTGTGTAGTGAAAACTATGTCAATACAAACAGCTTAGATAATAATTATATAAGCGCAGGTGCACACATCCGTTTTTTTTAAACGTGCGGTTCCACTGCGGTGCCGGAATTATGGTTTGGGATACTATAAGATAGATTTGAGCTCGACCGCCGAGGACGGGGAGATCGAGGTTCGAATCTCGGTCGGGTGAACTGGGAGGGGTTTTTCCTAAATGGTTTACAACTCTCCCTCCACGCAAATGCGGGTTCATTTCCTTTAAGTTCAACCCTCCCAATTCCTAATCTATTAGCGTAATTAGTACTTAAGCGTATAACCTGAACGGGTAGTAAGACGCGGTGCTAAATATTACTATAAGATAGATGGAGCAGTGTACACATAGGCCTACCACCTGTGAGGTTGCGGTACCTTATGTCCATCTTGCGCGCATATTGACCCGCAGTTCTTCACAGAACCATTCAACGGTACCGCACACGCAGCTCCGGTCTCTCAGTTATCTTATTTCGAGAAAAAAAAAATTATCCTAACTATTTTCTAATTTTATTAATCGGATTGTATACAAATTAAGCCAAAATTACACTTTTTCTCCGATATACATCAATCTCTGATGGTGGCAAAATGAATAGGCCTACTGTGCGTCATTTCCCCGCAATGTGTGTGTGTGTATTGATTTGTCCAGTCCCGTTACGGCACCGCAGCAACACCGCACGTTAAAAGATACGGATGTGTGTACCGGGCCTAATGAGTTGTTTGACTGATAACAAACTCACATTTATCCGAGACATAAAAAGTAGTAGATATTTCCCTTTAAAAACTGTGTAAACAAGAGATCTAATGTACATTTAGAATATATTATTATAAGCTTTGCGTTGAGGGAGAGTAGAACAATTTACTTTTAAAAAAAGATTCATAATTCATGATAGAATGAGTTCTTTCTCTAAATAAATCATCTTGCTTGTTTTTTATTCTTAGTTTGTGTCTTGATTTAACTGACTAAAAGAAGTTATACATATCAATTTAAGTAAATGTAACACCTAAGTGCGTTCCTTATATTATTAATTAAAAAAAAATTGTACGGAACTCTGCACGGACTTTCTCGCTCTATTGTTTAAAAATGGAGATATTTACTCAAAACTAGCAATATATGTGAAACAAAATAATATACACTAGCAAACCCAAGCATAAATTGCACTATACTTACGTAAAACTTTTTTGAGTCCCGGTTTTAAATTTTATAATTTTATTTTTAAAGAATGTCCTCATTTGCATGTTTGGACCAAGAAAAAAGATCAATATTGGGTCCACAAGGGTCAACACTTCGTATTAAAATTTCGACTTCCAGTTAAAATTTTCGACATTTTATTAGGTGTTGCACATCTTTATGTTATTGCATTGCTATTAAATTCCTTATTAATAATTTGACCAATAAAAAATTTAAATATTGACTATTGAGTCTAAAATGGAGGTAGATCATTGTTGTACAAACATTTCTCCTAAAAGGTTTAAGGAAATATAACATAAGCTTTTTGAGAGACTTACTTATATTTAATTACTCTATGGCATTGGATAGTTACTGCTTTAAAACTTACTTAGTATCTCTTTACAACTAAAGCTCACAAAATTGTATTAATATATTTGCCAGTATCTCAGAAACTGTTGGTTTTATAAAAATATATTTCATATCAAAGTTTTATTTTTTATTTTTAATAGTAGGCCTACTACAATTTCGCAATAATAAGTTATTTAGTATCTCAAATAGTTGCGGAGATACGGAAATTTCCAAGAGTCATTTTCATGGGAAAATAAAAATAGCCAGTTTATTTATAATATTAATCAAAGCCTAGATATGAATTTTAATCAAAATCGTTAAAGCTGATTTTGAGAAAATCGACTTTTTCTCTTTTTGCCCTTCAGTAAACTACCCTTAATTTTAGGGTTAGATATCCAATTCTAAAAAACCCTCGGGGCAACCCTATGAAAACCCTAGATACATCAAGTTGCATCCCAATCGATAAAATAGTTTAGGCTCTAGTTGGAGGTACAGACAGACGGAAGTTCAAAAACAACTTTTTCGAATTCGGGGGGTCATGAAACGTCGATATTCATCAAAATCTCGAGTTCAATTTTTTTGACAATCACAATACTTTATCTACCTGTTCAATAGCGAAAAATTAAAAACAAGCTTCAGTATACCTGGCCGAGATTCGATCCCTGAGCTCCAAGGCAATCCAGTCCATCGCGATATTGCGTGTCACTTTTAAGCAGTGTTTCTCGACGTGTGATCCGCGGCGGTCTATCAGGTGGTCCGCAGGACCCCAGGAAGTTTAGTAATAATAATAATTAATTAATGAATGTTGATTACATATAATATAAAATTTTGAAATGAAAAAGATTAAAATGAAATATCCATTCTACGCTGCATTTCTTTCCTCGGCAGCCGATTAACACCTTCCTCATCCTATCTCCTACATGAACTAACAAATAACTTTCTCAACTTAGCTCTAATGTAAAGAAAAGCAGGTGGCTTGAAACTAAAAATTTTCAATAGATTACTAAGTTTAGTTTGATAACCAAGTATTTGTATTTAAAATACATATTATTTCTATTAATACTAAATATTTTAGGGTTATGCACATTTTATTACCTTTAATGTGACACTGACTCTTTGGTTTATTTTTACCGTATTCAAATTACCAATTTGTTAATCAAAATTGTGGGTTTTTTTCCCCTTACAATTCCTGTTTTTATTGCTATAGTTGGTAAGTGAAATTATTTTTATAAACTAGCAATGATTATTAAAAATATTATGAATTAAAATCTTTATAATTGTTAAATTTATACTTTAAGGAGCCTTATGACAATCAATTCCCCCGATAAAAGGCCCTGTATCTGCCCTTGCCCGCCCGGATGGGTAGTAAAATGAAATGCAGGGGGAAGGCGGGCGGGGGG
>CABFWO010000969.1:64502-100538 GCA_902155825.1 Timema genevievae
GGGGGGGGGGGGGGGGGGAGGTAGAGCCAAAACATACATTTGTAAATACAGCAATACCTCAACTTTTGCCGCTACGAGGTTTCGTCGAATTTCACTTATAGCCACGTTTCCAAATTTCGTCGCTTGCTTCGCTCATTCGCTGCATTTCGTCACCACCACCCACCATATTGTTTATTTCTTCGTTCAATCTTTGAATAAAAGTCAATAGGTGTGCATTGTTGTTGGGTTTTTTTATTTCCCGCATTGAATCTCTTATATTTGTGACTACACATATTAATGTAATACTACTAATTATTGTGATTAAAATAACAAAACTATCCATAGATACCTTCAGGGTGTACAACTAGAAATGTTTAAATTCTCTGATTTTTCCAGATCTTTATATTATGAGCGTGCATCACATACCAATCGGCTATAAATCGTAAATTTGCACCAACACTATTGCACGTAGATCATTTCTGACTAAACATTAATGGAGAGAAAGAGTTAATAGAAGTTTCTGATACAGAACATTGTTGAAATAGTAAATGATATTTGGATAAAAACTGCAGTGAAAAGGCCGTTTTTGACCATTTTAGAATGGCTTCACAGATAATCATTGTGAACAAATCTTCATTCTGTCATAATAGGGACATACTGTAGTTATTAACAAGAGACTATGTCGCTTTGTCTCCCATCGTCACCGCGGAAAATGTCTAATAATCATTCAAATACGAATGCACATCACACATTTCTGGCATATCGTAGGTATTTTATTTTCCCTTTTACTCCCATACCTCGCGCGAGCTGAGTTGGATCTGCTATTATGAACGCTTTTAGTATTAAGTGTATTACTAACATAATTTTATTAAGATCACAGATTAATATAATTATTTTCTTCAAGGTACTTACACCTTTTGAAATTGTGTCACTCAATGATGGGGTTAAACAATTTCTGTCTAAGGCAATGGTGTATCAGGTAGCTCAAAATAGATTTCAGTGAGATCACATTTAAAGATTTCTTAACGTCATATAGGTTTTAAATAGTTGTGAGACAAGTCATTCTTAGTTCCTTTTACCTAGAGCATAGTCAAATTTTCCCGCATGCGTATAGCCATGACTCAACTCTGGCTAAATACATGTAGTACAAGGGTGGAAATACTAAAGTAACACTAATATCACATGTTGACCTTGAGAATTTATATCAGTCTGCTTGACAAGATAAGCTGTGTTCAGAGAGATACACGGTATATTAACTGAAAGACAAATATACATATCTAATCACACCGTTCCCTTACGGGGTAGGCAAGAAATTTTGCATATAGCTCAAAAAACAACTCCGTACTTAATCCATCCTCACTAACTTTATCCACACTTTCTTATCCTTGGATCCTCCCTTCGCTTCAATAGCATCCATACACCGATGCTCTTTTATTCTTAGAACACTTTAACGTTTCTCTTTTTCACGCATCCGTCTTCCATGGTTTACCTCTCCCTTTTGATCCACACACTCTACCTTCATATATTTGCTTCATCACTCGATCCACATACCCTCACAACATGAACAAACCAACGTAGCACGCTTAATTTTGACTATATAGTAAATCAAAAGGTGTGTCTTTTTTCTTTTTTTACAAGATGTAAAAATTCCAATTTTTCCGTTACTTTACCCTGACCAGGTAAACTCCCGGACACAATTCCTGTTTTACAGGTCACGGGACACCATGTTAATGCATTTGCAAGCTAAATAAAGGATATTCTTCAATTTTTCGTCATTGTTCCATTCACTAACCCCTTGAAAGAGCGAGGTATCGCTGAATACATCCATACATTAAATAAAATTAAAAAAGTATGTCAGACGTTGGCCGACCCAAAAGTGTGTGGTGGTAGTGTCTAGAAGAGGGGATGGGTCAGTGACCTTCCCCCTCACCCAGTCCTTCACCTTGACACGCACAACACCTGGAGGGGAAGTGCGTGACGTCACGAGACCCACATTCCTCCCAGCTCCTGGGGACAAGCAAGTAGGTGTAGGTGAGTGCTTAGCAGGTAGGGTTGCCAATCTGCCCGGGTTTTAGCGGGATAGTCCGGTGTCACGTATTGTTTTAAACCCCAGATAAAGAGGTTTGGGACGCGAAAAGATAACCGCCCTTTTCGTTTTGCATGTGGAAAGTCTTGACGACACTGTCGCAAAGGCGATAAATATATATTGTTCAATTTTCATTTGAAGGACTTTTTTAAATAATACAAACATGTGTTTTGTTGTCAACATTAATAACATCTTATTACATTTTAATATCATATTATCGGCATATATACTAATATTATAAAAAAGTGACAGCTGCATATCACATGACCTTACGTACTAATCCATGAAAGTAGATCTTGTTACGTTCTATAAAAATGTGACTGTATTAAGAGCGTGGTAAGAAAAACCGTATTTGTCAGTCAAGGTGCGGGTGTAGGGGAAGCGAGAAAAGGTCAGTATTTTTGCACTTTTTACATAAAACTTCTTTTTTTTTTTGTCAAAAGTAATCAAATATTGTTCCAGTACAAACATAAGAGTTTAATTTTCTTTACATGGTGACCTCAACAGTTGTTGAATATTTGTCAAGGATCTCCTCGAATTTAACGACAACTTTTCTTATTCATTTAAAAAGTTTCTTATTTAATGCCGCTAAGCTCATGACAGAGAATTAAACTCTTATGTTTTTAGGCCTATTGGAGAATTATTTTAATTTGTTTTGGCCAATATAATGTTTTGATATGAATACTGCAAAGACACTGGCCTTTTCTCGCATACTCTACATCCCCCCCCCCCTTAAAAGCGTTAATTAAATTCCTACCATATATTTTCACATATTCATTCGTCAAGTGATCTTCAGTAGTGACTGTAAGAGTTCGTCTCAATAGATATCAAATAAAACTAATGATTTAGGAAAATGTTATTAATGTTGAAAGCAATGACTTGCTCGGTTCAGGAAATGCACGGTAAATACCTTAACTAACAATTTTAGAAAAAAGGATCTATAAATAAGACCCGCCTCGGTGGCGTAGTTGGCTAACGCGCCAGTCGTGTTGAGTTAGACCGCCGAGGACGGGGAGATCGAGGTTCGAATCTCGGTCGGGTGAACTGGGAGTGGCTTTTCCTAAATGGTTTTCCACTCTCCCTTCACGCAAATGCGGGTTCACTTCCTCTAAATTCAACCATCCCAATTCCTAATCCATTAGCGTAATTAGTACTTAAGCGTATAACCCGAACGGGTAGTAAGACGCGGTGCTAAATATTATTATTATTATTATTATTATCTATAAATAAGAAAAAGCACCGTCGGTACACCTAGTCGGGACTTGAGCTTCGAACTTAGTGTCACCAGCAAACCAGACTACGTGAGCTTGACGTTTAAACCACGTACCTATCGGTGCTGGTTTTAGACGGTAATAATAACACGATAGTTGTTTAACAAGGAAGATTACGCGTAATGACTCAAAGTGCAACTAGACTCGTCTACAATGCTCTCTCTACTTATTCATTCGTTATTAAAAATTAAGGAGCATTCACCACTCATTATTACAAATTAAAGTATTAAAGTAGCATTCACTGTAGTGGTACAATCTCTTCAAATAAAATCAAGAGACCCTAAAAAAAACCAGTGGAACTCAGATGCACCTAAAATTGCGTGAAAAGTGCCTGTGGCAATTTACCAAAGTTTCAACTACAACTTTTGCCTTCGTACACAGGGAGAGAGTTTGGTGCATAATTCAGTACATGCCAACTATTACCGTGTGAACGACCAACTAACATGGCGACTATTAGCGTCATTCAAAATACCGCAAATTTATGATTCAGGGGTGGCTTAAAGGCCGTGCGAACCGGGTGGCTGCCCGGGGCGCCAAGCAGAACACCAAACTAACCTAACGTAGCCTGGCAGCGATAGGAAAATAATCTCCAAACCTAACAACTTCTAACCTAATGTAATCTGGGCATGCTAATATCAAAATAATCCCTAAACCTAACAAGTCCTAACCTGGCAAAACCTGGGTGAAATAGTGGAGTTGCTAAGCATTACAATCGTTCACTTTTTGATACTAAAATGAAATTTGACATATTAATGTAGTCTTTATTTATAGTGAATAAGATAAGATGTAGTGCCTCTCTTAAAAATTTCTTTCACATCCACCATTTAGAAAAAATTGTTCTCTAATACTTTTTTTTTTCCATTATCTCGTAATCTGTTAGTTATATCAGTGTGTTTTTATATAATAATAAATAAATATAAAAACAAACATGCTCGTTTTCTTTTTATTCCTAACCGTTTTCGTACAATCTCGCAATGAAATGTTTGGAATATGATTATCATTTGTGGAGTTTCCCTTCAGATTATTTTCCTATCATGGCCAGGTTACGTCAGGTTTGGGGATTATTTTCATATTTTTCCTACTATCACCCGGTAATACAATGGGGCACCAAAAATCAATCCCACCCGGGTGCAGCATTTACCTCAATCCACCCCCGCTACGAATTCGCGTTACTCGAATATGTATAAATCAAGCAATTAATGTAAAAAAATAAAAAACTTATGGTTATTATTCCCATTTAATCCATTAAAACCTTTATTTTCAAGGTAATATAAGATTAAAATAAAGTGTTCCATGGAACGGGGAAAAATTATTAAATAAATATATAAAATAAAATAAATAAATAAAAATAAAATTAATGAATTTATAAACAAGATATTGTTAAGTTTAAAGCAACTATCCTCAAGGCGGTGAAACCAGCTGGAAAGAAGTTTAAGCACGTTGAGCTAAATACGGTGGTAAACAAATAAAACTGGTAGTTTTGTAAACAGTAAGTAGACCTCACTCGTTCCCTTCATATTATTATCGTCAATTGCGTATAACCCGAACGGGTAGTAAGACGCGGTACTAATAATAATAAATATTATCGTCAATACGGTCTTAAAAGATCTTCAGATTTTTAATTGAAATATCTCCCATAATTTCTCCTTAGATTTTAAATTGATATCTTTAAGCCTTGGTGATAAAATCAGTAAATCAATAAATACAGTAAGTACTATTTTAAATAGCACATTTCATTCAAAGAAAAGAATAACCGTTGATTACGTGGCTTGGGAAGATGTGAGTTTCGCAATATATTTCAAAGCTTTTAAAAAATACGACCTAAGTATATGATATATTACTTTAAACTATTATTGCAAATCGCTTGAAATAAGCTTTTTTTTAAGGTAAACTTTTTGAGCTACTGCCATATTTAAATGAATAACCAGATTGAATAACAAGGTACATAGACCGTTCGATCTAGGTTCAAAGAATATCCTTGATAAATTTAGATAAAATTGGTTAAAGCATTTGGCAGATATCACGGAACAAATAAACAGACATATTTTAGTGGCCGCCATCTTGAAACGGATCAGCCGTTCGAAAAAAAACATGTACAGTATACACTGCGTTCACGTTGAACGGTATTAGTCTTAACTTGACGGATAACACTATAATCCTGTCTTATAAGATATTCAATAGTAGAATAGTGTGGGTATGCTTGCTACCTTACAGGGTTAACGAAGTGTGCATAAACCCTATTCATGGTAGGAAGGGAAGTCTGAAAGGCCTTTTTCCCTGTCAGAATTCTAATATATAGTAGGATCTTAGCAGGAAAAAATATCTTTAAGACGTTTCTTCATACCATGAACAGGGTATAAGGGGTTCGGCCTAGGTCACAGACAAGGTACACCAGACCCGCAGCCTCCAGGTTAAAATATCTGCGCTCATTTTTTTAATAGTTTCACTAGAGAGAGGACACAAATATCCATCTCTAGTCAATCGGCCAGCTTCCACAAAAGCTAGGTTCAGGTAGCGACCCAGCCTCCTCTTCACATAATTCTACCTCACAAAGAACTTACGCAGACAGCCCATTACAATTTACAACGGTCCCTTTATGGTGAACATGTTAAAAGTGAGTCGTTTAATAACTGCACATCTGGAAGTGCTTTTATCGCCGAGCATTGACACTAGCGAGCCCCAGTGTCGGTGGACTCAATCTGACTCAAGGAACGCAACGAGGATCTGGTGTATACCTTGTCTGTGGCATAGGGTAAATAATGTCCGTGCCAAATTTCGTTAAAATAAGTCCATGCGCTTGTTTGTTATCACGTGACAAAGATCTGGAGGAAAAACCGACAGACGAAATTCCAAATGATCAAGTTGAAACAGAGCCTCGCTACACTCTCTCATAAGAATGTATCAAAGAGAATAACAATGAAAACCAACTGAGCGATAGAAACACGTGTATATACCTATCTAGTCCACTGGACAAAGATAATAAGGGGGATGGGCAGGTTGTGGGAAAGAAGGGGGGGGGGGACTGTCCAAGAAACCAAATCGACTCTCTCCTAAACAAAGGAAAGCCTTTCTACCAAGCAGGAAGTGTAGTATCCTCCAAGAAGGAACTGGAGGGCGCCCATTCTGGACGTAACTCCTCCACAAAACTAGTCGCGGGGATGATTCCAACCGACGGAAGGTACACGGCCGGGTCATTCCCTCCGAAACACAGTCGATACGGTAGCAGCCCACCTTACGGATCGCTGCAATAACCTTCGAATGCAGGTATTTCGCCGCAGATGGGTGGTAAGGAGGTGGTGGTGGTGGGGTACCTGGGGAAGAGGAGAGAGGGGGGGCTTCAAGCTTGTTACGCATATATATGTACCAGGAGAACATGTATATACGCGCGCTCTTTTACATACTTTGTTGTAACTCGCGCATTCCGATCCTCCCAGCCGTCTGACCCTTTCTCTTCCCCTCTACCTTATTTTTTAACAACTCGACCTCCAGTTATTATTTTTATTCTTCTTATTATTATTATTATTATTTTCCTTCTCCTACTACTAACCAGCTCATAAATATTTATTCCCGTAATATCGATGCCGCCCAAAACGTGTCCTGAAGGGGGGCAGGCTGATTTCACGTGGGATTTCCACAAGTTGTCTTCCCATAGAGCAAGAATGGCTTAAAGCACCGGAATAGGGGAATCATGCATAGGAACCTTTTTGGTAAAGGGGGGGGGACGTTTTGTTTTTGGAACTATATATATATATTTAAAACAATTTATTTCCTTTAAAAGTCGTTTTAATTGATGAAATTAGATGTCAAATTTTCCAAACCTATTAAAGGCAAGTGTTTGATGTTTTATATTTGGCTTAACAACTTGCTGTAGATGAACGAGTAAATATTTAAATATTATCAACTGAATACTTTCTAAACTATTAAATATTTACCACCACACATAAACAATAAATTTTTATATAGCAGTTTGTTCTCTGCGAGAGGGTCAAGGTTCGATTCTAAGCCAGGTATATCCTTAATGGTTCTCCAATAGACACAACAGACTTCTGTGCTGGGGGTCCGGGGTTCAATCCCCGGTCCCGGCACAGATTTATCTGAATGCCAAACCCTTCCTTCACCTCTGACAAGACGTGTATTAATCACAACTTGTGAATGTGAGGAATGCCAGGCCTTCACCGTGGTTCGGATCCCACGTTAAACTGTAGGTCCCCCATTTCATCTCATAATCACCCTACCATTGCACATTAGCGTAAGTGGGTATAACCCGAACGGATAGTAAGACGCGGTGCTAATAATAATAATAATAAACTCAAGGTGGGGCCTTCTAAACTTTCAGATTCGAGATTTGATTTTGAATATTAATTTTTTAAAGCTGATCATGAATCATTTGTAATGATGAATGTATTTGACCTATTTTCTTATATATAATATTTTAACTTATTTTAGGTTTTAGTAAAATTTTAACTGTGCGCCTATATTAACATAATTCCTTATTTTTCTTAACATACTTTAAGGTTTATACTAAATTTACAAAACATTTCTTTCCGGAGTTGTCCCTTTAAAGGTCATTTGGTCCAGGTTTAACGCCCATAACAGAACTTTATTTTAGAAACCGCAGAAATAAGTTAAAACCAAAACCTGATTCAAGAAACTCGTTTTTAGTATATTTAAATACAACCAGACACACAACCTCGCATCGGTGGGCATGCGGACTATATTGTCAAGCTCAGCTATCCTGGTAGGACGGAGAGGTCAAGTTTCAAATCCCAGCTATGTGTACTTTTATTTAGCAGTGCGTCTTACTACCCATTCGGGATATTACGCTTGTGTACTAATGAATAAGGTTGGATATAGAGGAAGTATACTCACATTTGCGTGGAGAGTGGGGAAAAACCAGCCTCAGTACACCCAACCGGTATCGAACTACAATCTCCCGTCATCGGCAGTCTAGTCTATTGCGAGAGTAGCACCTTAGACTATGTGACCACCAAAATGGGTTTATAAAAATTGTTTTCCAACTTCAATCCAGATAAATGCGGGTACATTTAAAATACATCATACCTTTATCATCCTAGCCCATTAACGCATATTAATGCTGATAGTCCGGCCGTGTAGTAAGACGTGGGGGAAGAAAATAGAAACAAGGACGCGTGGTTCGAATGAGGGTTTGAGTCTAGTTTTTTTTATCACAAACGTAATTATAAGCTAAACACGGCTTTATCTGAGGCTAAACCCTTCCTTCAACTCTGACGAGACGTGTATTAATCACAACTTGTGAATTTGTGGAATGCCAGGCTTCCACCGTGGTTCGGATCCCACATTAAACTGTAGTTCCTTCATTTCATCTCACAATCACCTTACCATTACACATTAGCTTAAGTGCGTACAATCCGAATGGGTAGTAAGACACGGTGCTAATAATAATAATAATAATAAACTAAATAAAAGTTTCCCAAAGTTTTTATACCAAAGGAGCCCATGCAACAGAAAAAATGCATGCTAAAGCCTTCATAAAATTTGTCACACTAATATTATAAACATTCAATAACGACAAATTAAATTTTACAAGTATAAAAATGTAAAACAAATTGAAAACATCACTTGAGCACATGTTCTGGCTGAGCCTTTGACAAATGTCCTCTAATCAGATATTTTTAATTGGCACTTCTAATTACTGATGATATTTTATAGTGTGTGTGAATAGCAAATAAAGAATATTCTAAAATATTCTCACGTAGCTTGAGATAACTATGCCTTCGTGGAGCACAGTTTAGAAAACTCTGAGCTAAATCACTGTGGAATAATACAAGGTAGAGTCTGATTTTCTTAGGAAGACAGTTATTTGAAACTCATGATGCCACAATGGTGGAAATACATTAAAATGTATATACATTCTTAATTAATTATAATAGAGATACATTATACAAAAATGCATAAGGGAGTTTTTGATAGCTTTTAGATGAACGGGTAATAAAACGAGGTGCTAAAAAAAGTATTACCTTGTCGTAAGTTGTACCATAGTGGAAATAAACCAGGTAATCTAGCCACTTTTCGGGGTAAGCACAAGTACAGTACATAGTAACCGAAAATGGAAAAAAAAATTAACATGTTTGTATATTTTGGCCTCAAATATTTTTTACTGTCGAAAATTCGCACACTCTTATTGGAATATACTATGAATAAATATTAGGTAATATTTCATTTATTATAAAATTAAACCCAATAGAAAAATTCAAGTTTGTAAAAAAGAATAATTAAAAATCCATGAACAAAACATATGAGCAAGATTCCATGTAGCTACGGATTGATCACTTTCTGTTGTTCGTGCGAAATGAATCACAGTCGAGTACGTTATTAAATTATGCAGAAATATATCCCCCCCTCCCTCCCTCAAACCCTCGGGGCCAAAGCCACAGAACCGGAACCGTTGTCCGATCAGCGTATGGCAGCAGCAACCAATAAGAGGAGCTGTCGCTGCTGCCTTGTAAGAAAAGACCCAGCGCCAACTTACTCTACTACCGCTCGAATATTAGATTTGATAGGTACGGTCCCGTTCAGAGAAAATGGCACACAACGTACGAAACACAATGCGTCCGGATTTGGGCGGGAAGGGGGCGCAGAAAATGTAGTCAGTCATCTTTTGATCGCTTACATTTTTAAAAGGTACAGTCTACGTAGAAAATGTTGAGTTATTTAATATACGGCTTCTTGAGAGAGCAATAAATAATGTATATTAATGACGTTGCCTAGTTGGAGCGAAGCAGGTTGCACCTTAGCTTGACGCACCTAAGCAGTCTAAGCTCTAACTCACTTAGACGCCAATGTACGAAATAGAAAGAGAGGGAAGAAAATGAGCAGTTTACCCTGTGAGGCCTCCGGTTTTCTAATGATAGCACTTCCTCTATTTCACTGACTAGTTTACACACTCAAGACTGCTATTTACTCCTTGCATTTTAAAATTACCCTTTTACTGTCGCCTATTATTTATATAGGCATATATATATATAGTGCTACCGCGGACTTTCTTAATCTACATCCAGGCAGGAAGACTCCTACAGGCCATTTTCATGACCAAGAAGATTTATATTAAAAAAATACGTTTGCAAATAAACTATCGCAAGATAAAAATAATAATTTTGTGACACTGTAGGACTATTTTTTAGAATTATTTAAGAATGTATGGTTTTTGTTTAAACGTTACATCTTTAAAACACGCTGAATAAAACGTAAAGTCATTAATGTGGGAAATCCTATCTTGAGCTGGTGTGACGTCATACTTAGGCAACGTCCTTAATAAAATGAAGATTTTGTCTGCCTGGCATGAGCATTACGCGATATTTACCGCACAAAGAGGGCTTAAATTTTAAAATTAGTAGCCCCCCTGTGCACAAACATGTGCATCTGGAAGCTGGAATTTTTAATTTTGGATTTAAAAAAAAATAGATTAAAAACTAAATCGGAAGAATCAAAGAAATTTTTTTCTGTCTGTTTGAAGAAAAATTGCATGGTTAGCCCGGGAAACGCCTCGTACTTCTGCTAGTAATTAATAAATTAAATAATACATTTTTTTCATTGCCAAATTTAAGTGAATTTCTATAAACATCAGGGTTTGGACAACCATGAAATGGTATTAATAATAAAGTATTTATTTTTATTTATTTTATTTAGCACCGCGTCTTACTACCAGTTCGGGTTATACGCTTGATCACTTATTACGCTCATGGGTTAGGAAATGGGAAGGTTGAATGTAGAGGAAGTGAACCAGCATTTGCGTTGAGGCAGAGTGGAAAACCACTTAGGAAACCCTCCCCAGTTCACCCGAGAGAGATTCGAACCTCGATCTCTCCGTCCTCGGCAGTCTTGCTCAACACGAAACTAGCGCGGCGCCACCGAGGCGGGTAGTAATAAAGTAAAATGTATCACTGTTAAATGCTTAAAGTATTTTTTTGTATTTTCTTAAAGTTCTTTTCTACCCAAATCCTACTATAGAAGCTCAAGGGATGGATAATTTTTGGCCGAGATGCGGGCGGAGAGAAAACTTTGCCCAATTTAGATCTATCAAAGAAAAGACCAAGCAAGGGGTCGTTATAGCAACTGTGGGGGTAGTCATTTAAAAAACAAATTAATACTTCTCTTTAACGAGCTTCTTAGGGGAAAAAAATTGTGTTTGAGTTGAAGGGATATTTATAGCAGGATTACCATAGGAAAAACCGCGAATTAGGGAAAATATAAAGTAGTCATCATTTACCAAAAGTCACTCATTGTCTGTCAAAATTGACCAACTGCACAACACATCACGGTAGCTCGACTTACAACTTCAATAAGTTAGTTTCTATCCACTTGAATTGTCTGATGAGGGTCTTTCTTTGACGAATCTACAACCCGCATCGAATGGTACGTGGATTAAATGGCAAGCCTGTTAGACGGTGATATCTGGGTCAGGGTGGCTACAAAACATTTTTTACAAAATTCCCTGACTTTTCCAGGTTTTCCAGGCAACATTTTTCAATTTTCCCTGACTACTTTTTTCCTATTTTAATGGTGGATGATGACTTGTTTTATTTATTATTGATCACATATTAAAAAAGTTTGTATCTACCAAACATAAACAGTTTTATCAGTTATTTTAAAAATTAAAATGTTATTTTATTTAGGTACTATTAACTTTTGTTTTAGTGTTTAGTTGCGAAATTAATGGGATTTTTAGACATATTTTTTAATTCCCTGAATTTTACTTATTTTTAGTTAAATTCCTTGACATTTTCCTCTTTTCCCTGACATTAAAAAATTCCCTGACTTTTCCAGGTTTTCCCTGTCTGTAGCCACCATGTGGGTTCAAATTTCGGACGGGTGTACGGAGGGTGTGCGTTGTTTTTGGGTTTTTTTCCCCTTAAACAGTTTCCCACTGCCCCTTCACAAAAATTCTGCTTATAAAATTCTACCTCATTAGTGTAATTAAAATGTGTATAGCCCTGACGAGTAATAATACGTGGCAGAAAAACAGGTTGTGATTAAGGTGGGATCAAAGAGGACGCAAGAATTAAAGGGTCGTCCTTAAATTAAGCAAGGATTATTTTTTATCTTTTCGTGGGCGCCATCTTGAAACAGATAACCAACTTGAATAACTAAAGGTATATAAGTCGTTCGGCCTAGGTTCAAAGAATATTCTTGCTAAATTTAGATAAAATTGGTCCGCGCTGCAAGATATCGCGGAACAAATAAACTCGTATATTTTAGTGGCCGCCATCTTGAAACGGTTAAGCTGTTCAAAAAACCATGTACACTGCGTCCATCTTGACGGATAAAACTATTATCATATCTTATAAACTATACAATGGTGTACTGTACTAATGTAAGGTAAGCTTGCTATCTTACAGTGTTAGCGAAGTGTACATAAGCCCTGTTCATGGTAGAAAGGGTGGGCTGAAAGATCTTTTTTTCCTGCTAAAATTCTACTATATAGTTGGATTTTAGTAGGAAAAAAGACCTTTAAGAGATATATTCTTACCATAAGTCGTTCAGCCTAGTTTCAAAAAATTTCCATGCCAAATTTTGTTCAGATAAGCCCATGCATTTGACTGTTATCACGTGACAAAGATCTGGAGGAAAGACCGACAGACGAAATTCCAAATGGTCAAGTTGAAACAGAGCCTCGCTACACTCTATCAAAAGAATGTATCAGAGAGAAAAACAATGAAAAACGACTCGGCGATAGAAACACGTGTATATACCTATCTAGTCCACTGGACAAAGATAATAAGGGGGATGGGCAGGTTGTGGGAAAGAAGGGGGGGAGGGGGGGGACTGTCCAAGAAACCAAATCGACTCTCTCCTAAACAAAGGAAAGCCTTTCTACCATGCAGGAAGTGTAGTATCCTCCAAGAAGGAACTGGAGGGCGCCCATTCTGGACGGAACTCCGCCACTAAACTACTCGCGGGGATGATTCCAACTATTGGAAACTACATTTTTTCCCCATCAATTTCGATACCAACCTCCTCCCCCTACGTAGGAGATAGTAAAGTGTTCCACCCCCACATGCCCATCTCCCCCTTATTAAATAATTTTTTACTATTTGGTAAATTATATTATTTTAATCATTTGATTATATTTAGACGTAAGGGTTGGTAACAAGGCAAGTGGTATGAAATTTTAGAAAAATTTTACTTTAGGCTAATAAAATTAGTTCTGAAAATTGAAAATGACACCTGGACACGGGAATCGTACCCGGTGTCCAGGTGTCATTTTTCAATTTTCAGAATATGATATCTAGATGGATTAATTCCCACTAATAAGCATATTAATAGCTTTGGCTATTAATTCTTAATAAAATTAGGTTTAACACATCATAAGTAAATGAAATATATTTATATTTAATTAAATTATTAAATTTATTTTCCAACTTTTTAAAAAAAATTTCATCTTTACCATAAACATTGATTAAAAAACTTAATTAAATTGGAGTCAGACTCACCTCCCTTTTTTTGTAAGAAAATACTTACCCCCTAGGGTTCCCCCTCCCCCCAAAACCTCACATAAGATAAGGTGTGCCCCTAATTTACTATGTTTCCAGTTTTCTGGTCAAATTCCGTTATGACCATTATAAATATCCTAAATAAATTTTGAGAAATATTTAGAAATTTAAACTAGTCGTATCTAATGAATCAATATTCGACTTATTTTGGCCAAATAAGTTTTTTTTCATAAAAATGCAAAAATATGGAGTATAACCCACGCCCCCTTCCATTTTAACTTTCATAGGGTTAATATATACCCTAATTTTGGTAGAAAGAACAGTATCTGGTAGTTACTTAAGCTACTAAAACAATTTTAACATATTCATACGTCAAGCCATGTTATCTGAAGCTGTCACTTTTGAAAGTTATTGTCAGTATGCCTACCTATGAAATAACACAAGTTAAGTAATATAATAAAATGTTATCAATGGTGGAAATTTGTTTTGAATTTTCTAAACCGTTCTTCCAACCAAAATCAGGGTATAGTGGTAATATGGTAGAAAAGGACATCTTGAAAGGTCGCTTTTCCTAATAAAATCCTACCATCAGCAGGATTCTAGTAATAAAAAAAAAGGTCTTCTAGAAGGACCTTCAAACCAAAATCCTATTAAAGACATGTGAACCTTTTTTTCTTCTTCTCATTAATTCCACTGCCTCGCCTTTGAATTCATCACGCAACACGTAAACAATACACGAAGAGTGCGCGTGTGACCAATAAACCGAGTGGTTTCCTAACCTTCTACACTTTCCATCAGTGACAACACATCTCCCTCCTTAAGGTCAATCGACCATCAACATTTTATTGCACTATTTTAACAAGTGTACAGTGGGAACCCGATTATCCGTCACTCGTGGGACTTAGACACGGTAGGAACACAATAAAGGTCGGATAGTAGGAGCAAAACAACTTCACTAACACACACACACACACCCACACACAAACAAGTAAAACATGGTTTTCTAACAAATATTGAAGTATTAATTAAATTCATGATGATTTAGTAAGGAGAGTTATGATATTAATTAATTGAAAGGAACGCCTAAGAATTATTCATTTAGACCTCTTTATAACTTATTCTTAGGCGTTCCTTTCAATTAATTAATAAATATTGTAGTGTTTATCTTATAAATACAATCTTTATTTAAATAAGGCAACACAAAACAAGATAATTGATCAAAAAACATAAAAGTATTGCTGTTGAAATAAGTATGTAATATTTTTCCGTTTTAAAGACGACATCCTGGCCTTTACTGTTAAGTCTCTCCACTTCTTTAGCCACAAAATATCCACAGACGTTGAAGTATGATGCTCCTTTTATATACTTGAGAGCCATATGGGAGCCGACCCATATCGAATATGCCGAGGAGACTGATATTCAGAGGTCGGATGTGGGAGGGTCTATTGTATAATTAATTATAAACTACATATAGTGATACAATTTCAAATCACTACAGTTCACGAGTTATAAGCTGTCAAACTTGATATCTAATGTTTTTTACGTACCATTGTTAAGCCAAAGTAAATAATAATGTATGCGAGCTGAAATTTATTAAAACCACACATGAATATGAGGTGTACAAAATGAAATATTTATTAATATGTTTAAGACAAATAATTTATAATTTATAAGCAGTTTAAAAGTGTTGAAATTACATCATTTTTAATCATATTTGAGTACTTTTTTTTGTGCCCCGATTATTTACTTTTATCTCATTTTGTAGCATAGAATCTCGTTATTAAGAATTTATTTGCTTTTTATAGTCTAACTCGACTAATTAATATTATTAACATTCAGCCATTTTACAATTTTCATTACCTGTAAACCAGATAAGAGAGACTGACGCCTCTATCCATGAGACCACCGGTGTGGGTGTTTGTTATTGTAATAAAAATAAAACTTGGCCTTGTAAATGTTTCAACTACAAATAAAGCACCTTTAAGCAAATGCCACTTAAACTAGCTTAATTAAAGTGCTTAGTTAAGGAGCAGTTCCTTCTGAAGGTATTTACAAACATGTAAATGTAAGTTAGGCTCTAGCACAGTAGGTCTGTGTTGATTGGTCACCGTCACTTGCCAACCTATGGTATAATCACTAACAAAAAGTGATAGCCTCACAAGGTCTTATTCTCAGAGAGGCTTTCTTGTTGAATGGCCTTAAGGTGTTCTCTCGAAAGGACTTTTTCTGCGGCCTTGAGGTAATGAGATTAAGTGTCTTATGAGGAACCATTGTCAACATAGTCCCTGGGACCCTCGGGGCATCGGGCTAAACAAACATGGGGGAAAGTGACCTCAAAATGACTCGCTAAAATCCTCTAGTTGAGAAACAGCCGTAGTTTAGATTGAGAAGAGAATGGAGTATTGGTCCAAGACCCCCATGGCCGAGAAGTTCGATTGGTCGACGTAAAGTTTAGAGCTAGTTTCACAATTTAAAAGCTTATTATTATTATTATTATTATTATTATTATCATTATCACCACGTCTTACTACCCGTTCGGGTTATACACACTTACGCTAATGTGTAATGGTAGGATGATTGTGAGATGAAAAATGGAGGACCTACAGTTTAACGTGAGATCCGAACCACGGTGGAGGCCTGGCATTCCACACATTCACAAGTTGTGATTAATACACGTCTTGTCAGAGGTGAAGGAAGGGTTTGACAATCAGATAAATCTGTGCCGGGACCAAGGATTGAACCCCGAACCTACAGCACAGAAGTCCTACACCTTACCCCTAGACCGCCAGGTTACCTTAAAAAACTTAATCCGATATATATGGTTGAAAAATGACTTTCATCTCCGGGAATCGAACCTGGTACAGGTAACTCAGGCTACGTGAAACAATTTTTTTAATCTTTACTTGTGTATCATAATATAAAATCAGTATAATTAGGATTGCCAATTTGTTCAAATCTGAATAAAGAACATTTGACAAAGACGCACACAGAAAATGTGATAATTTACGTTTGTTTTAATACTCGTCAAATTTAACTGTATGTATTAAAATGTTTATAATATTAGTGTGAAAAGCTGTATGAGAGCTCCAGCATGTATTTTTTTTATGATACAAGGGCTCCTTATTTCTAAATAGTTTGGGAACACCTGAGCATAGACCATGAGACAACTGATTTAGGGTTAGAACACGGTAATAAATTGAATGAGAAACTAATTATTGCGGAGAAAACCAAGCACCCATGGTCAAATTTCACAATTTACACACGAGGAAAAGAAAGACCTGTTGTGATGTGAAGTCTACAATTCGCTACCTTGTTCAATTGAACGTGCCTGTCAGCACTTAAGATTCAAGAGTGTGTACTTGACAATCTCAAGTGCTATTCCAGTGTTATCTCGTCTCAACATTGGAATGTGCATACTCAGCGTCCATTTAAACTCTTTTATGGCCTGTACAGGTTAGTAGTTATGTTTGGTAGATATTACAAAACTGTCCCACTGCTACATTGCCTCAGTATCCATTCATACCTTTTTTCAATGGTTTGGAGATATAAAAGTTGTGATGTTTGGTAGATATTACAAAACTGTCCCACTGCTACATTGCCTCAGTATCCATTCATACCTTTTTTCAATGGTTTGGAGATATAAAAGTTGTGATGTTTGGTAGATATTACAAAACTGTCCCACTGCTACATTGCCTCAGTATCCATTCATACCTTTTTTCAATGGTTTGGAGATATAAAAGTTGTGATGTTTGGTAGATATTACAAAACTGTCCCACTGCTACATTGCCTCAGTATCCATTCATACCTTTTTTCAATGGTTTGGAGATATAAAAGTTGTGATGTTTGGTAGATATTACAAAACTGTCCCACTGCTACATTGCCTCAGTATCCATTCATACCTTTTTTCAATGGTTTGGAGATATAAAAGTTGTGATGTTTGGTAGATATTACAAAACTGTCCCACTGCTACATTGCCTCAGTATCCATTCATACCTTTTTTCAATGGTTTGGAGATATAAAAGTTGTGATGTTTGGTAGATATTACAAAACTGTCCCACTGCTACATTGCCTCAGTATCCATTCATACCTTTTTTCAATGGTTTGGAGATATAAAAGTTGTGATGTTTGGTAGATATTACAAAACTGTCCCACTGCTACATTGCCTCAGTATCCATTCATACCTTTTTTCAATGGTTTGGAGATATAAAAGTTGTGATGTTTGGTAGATATTACAAAACTGTCCCACTGCTACATTGCCTCAGTATCCATTCATACCTTTTTTCAATGGTTTGGAGATATAAAAGTTGTGATGTTTGGTAGATATTACAAAACTGTCCCACTGCTACATTGCCTCAGTATCCATTCATACCTTTTTTCAATGGTTTGGAGATATAAAAGTTGTGATGTTTGGTAGATGTTACAAAACTGTCCCACTGCTACATTGCCTACATCAGGCGTGTTAAGCTCGTTTGACCTTAAGGGCCACATTGAATATTGAAATTAATGAGGGGGCCGCATTTAAAAAAAATTCATTACTGTCACCGTCTTAAATGGAGAAATCTAAATTTTAAAATCCTTACTATAGCAAAACCAAAATTAAGATTACATAAAATGTTAAGACTTATCCTATTTATTTATTTTTTATCAAAAATTTGAAACTTTATATTTGCATCCAGTGTGTGAGTGGCCTTAGATCTCTTGTTTGAATCACATTCAAAGTAGATGACAAATACCTGTCAGTAAATGTGATTGCTCGGGTGCTTGTTCCTTGTCATGAGCGAAAACACACTTATGTGATATCAAACAATGGACATATTTGGCGCGCAAATTTAACCAATGTTGTAATACTATTTCCTACAACGTTTATTAAAAGACGATTTGGGCCACATTGTTTGTCGGTTCATCGAAAGGTCCGCGAGGTGCAAAGAAACATGGATAGGACCAAATGCGGCCCGCGGGCCGTAGGTTTTACATGCCTGCGTTATCCCATCAACAAAATATAATCTTATCTTTGGCTAGTGTTATCTAGTGCTAAAAAAAACTATGAATGAAAACTTCCGAAACGCCCAATCATTTATTTTTTGACTTGGCGGCAGAAGCAACTGTTTAGGTGGATCTTCGCAACTTATCTCTTGTAACTACTGGATAGGCCTACCACAAGACGATAAGATAACGCTTTGTTTGGGGCCCTCCTCTTAGAAGATAGATCTTATCTTGTGAGGTTAACTCCGCAAAGATCACAAGTTGAAGGACTACACAACTTTTAAGACAAAAAGAAAGACGATAAAAAAGGTCGCCCTCACCTCGAATAGTTTTTTTAGCACCATGTCTTACTACCCTTTCGGCCTATGCACTAATTACACAAATAGGTTAGGGATTAGGAAGGATTGGTTTAGAAGAAATGCACCCACATTTGCATGGAGGAAGAGTGACAAACCATTTGAGGAAAACAACTCAGTGCACCCGACCAGGATCGAACCCCGATCTCCCTGTTTTTGGCAGTCTAAGTCTAGTCCAACACGAGATTAGCGCGTTAGACCACGTAGCCACCGGAACGGGTCTAGAATAGTTGAATGTTTATAATCACGCCTCTAAAAATACTGTCGCCAGCTACAAATAATTTGTATAAAACATCAGGAACTATTATCAAGTGTCAACAGATTTGTGTAATTGGTACGACAAGCCTTCGACTCCCACTCTATTTGTTCTACTGGCTGACTCCCAACTCTTTCAGAAATGGCTAAACTATAGTTAGTAATAACAAATTTATTTATTGCGGTAAAATATTTCAATACAGATGACATCATGGGAAGCTTCTTTGACACGTTTTGAATTTATATTTAAATACATTTGTCGATCCAAATTATAAAGTATGGTCATAAGAAATAAAATATAACACTGTTATAGTTAATTTAAGTTTTTATTTTGAAGCCGGAGTCGGTACATTTTTACCGACCCAAAAATGGTTTCGGCTACAACTATACAACCATAGTGTCAACTTTATTAATTTAACCGTTTATAATTAGGTGTTTATTGAGTTTTTTTAAACGTATAGGCTCCATAAAACTAAGTGAGCTGAGAACCGAAATCTTTTCCAGATCTCAAATAAAGACGCGATAAAACATAGGTACAGTAGCCCCATGGCTTCTTTGGTGCTGACTGACAGTTCACAGCTGACTTCTGACAGTCAATATTTAGGTATATACCTAAATTTTGACTGTCAGAAGTGACAGATGCTAAACACGTGTTTTTTGCAGATCATATGGTTCAGCGTAGGGATACATAATTTGGTCCGGTAGCTTTTCAGCTGTCAGCTGTCGGTCAACACCAAAGAAGCCATGGGGCTACTGTACCTACCAAACCTAACTGACCCGGACATAAAAATAAGACGGGACTAACTTAAAAATAAAAACCTCTTAAAGCGCTACAGGTAAACGCAAACACAAACAAATGAATGTGTTTAGTAATTTACATTTGGATTTAGTAGGAAAAAACATTTGGAAAATACTTTGTTTTTTGTTATTAACATTGATAATATTTTACTATGTAGTACATGTACATTATTTTATAGGTATTGGAAATACGTATCAAATGGTACAGCTGCAAATCACATGACGTGACGTATGAAAACCTAAAAGATCTAGTACATCTCCTAGCTACCAAATGAGGTGCTTCATATGAAAATTGGGCTGTAGCTAGAACTAAACCACGAACCAACAACGTATCATTCCTTTTAACCATCCATGAATGAGCCATAAAAATGGACGACACAAAGTGTATTGGTACTTGTATCCGTGAATACGCGGGATAAGGCGTCAGCTTCATCCGGTTCCGTTTCCAGGTACTGTAAATCACATGACTCGACTACAAATAACTTTTCTAGCTGTCAGAAAAGGTTCTTCCTATGAAAATTTAACTGTAGTTTCATATAATGCGCTCCAAACGAAACGTAAAACGCTAAATATCCCGGCTTCGGAGTAATTTACAGAGAAACCTGACCCGGAAGTCGAATGTTCTAAACTCATCGGTCGTACCCCGGTCAGGTGTACTAAGGATGGCCCCCCCTCACACCTTAAATGGTTTTCCCCTCTCCCTCCAAGAAAATCCATATACATTTCCTCTAAATTCTAACCTTCCTCATCCCTACTCCAGCAGAATAACTATCAAATAAACCCGAAAGGGTGATAGAAAAAATACAGAGAAACCTCCATTCGATCATAATTACCGATCGTAAAATGTAATCACTTGTACTAGCTTATAAAGCAAGTCGTAAAACTCAACAGATAATATTTTATTTGATGTTGGCAATGTTCTGACATATTGAGCTTTATCAAGGACAATATAAGTGCACTATCACTTACCAACATCACGGTAAAATTTGATCGTTATCACCGAAGCATTTTGTTGAAACTATAATTTGTGCGTGCGTGTGTGTGTGTGTGTGCCACGTCTTATTACCCATCCTGGGTAGCCGCATAATTATACTAATCCGGTAGGAATGAGGAAACAAGAATGAAGAAGAAATGTACCCGCATTTTCATATAGGAATAAAGATAAAACATTTGGGCGAAAAAACACCTTCACTATATCAGGATGGGATTCAAGCCCCAGTCTCCCCACCACCGGCCAACCAGATTATAGACTAGCTTGACGTTTAATTCGCGTACTCACCGATGCGGGTCTTTTTGCATAACTATAGTGACTCTTAAATTACAAATAGTTATCCTCGTGAACAAGACTTACAAAATTTAATGAGGTTTCAGTTTTTCAAACTGCTGGATATTTTGTAACATGGAACACAAACTATAACTTGGTACGTCACTTTTTACACTATAAAATAAATAACTTATTATAATACCAGAGATGGGTCAATCTATTTCTCGAATTCAACTTTTGTGTTGGGGGTCCGGGGTTCAATCCTCGGTCTCGGCACAAGTTTTATCTGATTGCCAAACCCTTCCTTCACCTCTGACAAGATGTGTATTAATCACAACTTGTGAATGTGAGGAATGCCAGGCCTCCACCGTGGTTCGGATCCCACGTTAAACTGTAGGTCCTCCATTTCATCTCACAATCACCCTACCATTACACAATAGCGTAAGTACATTTAACCCGAGCGGGTAGTAAGACGCGGTTCTAATAATAATAATAATAATAATAATAATAATAATAATATCCATCAAAAGTGACAGGTGCAGATCACATGACTTGACGTGACAGTAGATCTAGTAGCTCTTCTAGCTGTCAGATATGTCCATTCGTAACAAAGTTGGGGTATAGCTAGTCTTACAGTAGGCATACTTATGATAATATATTTAATGTTGCCCTTCTCGAGTTAAACCAATTTCACACGTCACTTTTAAGATGTAGTGTGTCTTTTTACAATGGAAGCAAGTGCACTAATTTCCTTCCAAGTTACACTGCCAATTAGCGCCTCGAGATATCAGCTAACAACTGATGAGTCAATATTATGACTGCTAATTTAAAAATATATCTTTTATTTCAACACGTTGAAGACTTTAAGAATTCATGGAACATCTAAAAAAAACTATTTACCAAAATAAATTATAAAATATATATATTTAGGGTTTTATAATGGTCTGGACTGTTCCCTTTAGGTTTATATAATATTTTGGAAGATTCAAAGAATTTATTTGGGTTTGTTTAATTTTCTGAGACATTCCATAAATCTGCCTAGGTTTGTGTAATGTTGTGATAGATTTCAGAAACTTATCTCGGTTTGTATATTGTGCTGAAACATTTCAGAAACTTATCAATATTTTACAGTGTGCTGGTAAACCTATATTCAATAAATATCTAGATGTGTCTCATTTTAAAAACATTTCAAAAACCTATCAATGGTTGTATTATGTTTTAACACATTTTATAAATGTATATAAATTTGTATAATGCTCTGGAACATCTCAGAAACCTCTCTACTTTTGTATAATTTTCTGGAACATTTCAGAAACCTATCTATGTTTGTATAAACCATAATCCCTACAATAAACTTAGCTATATTTGAAAAATGTTTTGACACATTATAGAAATGTATCTACAGTAGCCCCATGGCTTCTTTGGTGCTGAATGACAGTTCACAGCTGACTTCTGACAATCAACATTTAGGTATATACATAAATATTGACTGTCAGAAGTGACAGCTGCTAAACACATGTTTTTTGCAGTTCATATAGTTCGGCGTAGGGATACATAATTTGGTCTGGTAGCTTTTCAAAGCCGTCGGCTGTCAGCTGTGAGCTGTCAGTCAGCACCAAAGAAGCCATGAGGCTACTATAGGTTTGTATATTGTGCTAAAACATTCCACATACCTGCCCAGCTTTGTATATAATGTCCTGGAACAAGATGGCCATAGGAATTAACTTTTCAAATACCCCGACTTTTCCGGGTGAAATTTATTTTTTCCCCTTGATCTTGTTCAACCCGTTTATTTAACAAACTTACCAAGTATATATGGACCGTCAATGTCCAATATGATTAAACTAATATTCGTGAATTGTACTGATGAGTACGTTGACAATGGTGTCAGTCTCATCTAGTTTCCCGGTGATGGAGAAGTCGAGGTTCAAATTTAACCGAGTGTAGTGAAGTTTTATCCTTCATGGTTCCTCACTCCCTTACCGCCAAAATGCGCTTTCATTTCCTTGGAATTATCCTTCTCCAACCCTACAAAACGCTCGAAAACTAAAGAGAAAGTATTGTTTGACTTTGAAATATATTATGATCTATGACCTTGGTTAGGGCGAGGAAAATATTAAAAGCAACACATCGTATTCATGGTTAGTTATTAGTTTACTCGCCATTTAAAATATTGAAGAGGAGTTAACAAAATATAATACTAGAGTTTCTTTTGTTTTGATTTAATGTAGAGAATGCCTAATTTCCCCTATTTTATGGTCAAATTTCCGATTTTTTTCCCAGTTTTCAAATTCCCTGACTATTCCTAGGTGCACCCTGTTTGTGGCCACCCCATGGAATGTTCCAGAAAAAGCTATGTATTTTTTTTAGCAGCGTGTCTTACTACCAGTTCAAGTTATACGCTTATATATTAATTACACACGATTTTAGGGATTAGGAAGGTTATATTTAGAGGAAGTGTACCCACATTTGTTTGGAGGGAGAGTGAAAAGCCATTCTGTAAAACCACCCTCAGTACACCCGAGCGAGATTCGAACCTCGATCTCCCCATCATCGACAGTATAGTCTACTGCGAGAATAGCGCGTTAGACCACGCGGCCACCGAAGCGGGTTATGTATTGTACGTATGATTCTCAAGAGAGATCCATTGAACCAATTCGTAAAAAAAGAACGAGGAGGAATGTTAACCATCGCAAATTGTAGCCCAGAAATCTGGCTGGAAACAGATCCCGAAAACGATTCTAGCCACAAGGTACAGATGCGATGAAGCCACATGAACTTTTTAAGCTGCTCAGCAATAAAAAATAAATCTTTCAGTGAACGTAGAGTAGTAATTGACAGAAGAGGCCACGCCCATGAAATCACCTACAATCTCGGAACAATGGGTCAATGATCTATTGAAAGGATAGAATCATACGTATCCCATTTGCGAGGTGGACAGCCAAATGTTTCAGTTTAATTTTTTTTTTTCCCCGAACGTATATAAAGTTTTGATAAGAATATTCTTTATTACCCGCTTCGGTGGACGCGTGGTCTAAGGCGCTACTCTCACAGTAGATGATGGGGAGATCGAGGTTCGAATCTCGGTCGGGTGTACTGAGGGTGGTTTTTCCACTCTCTCTCTCCACGCAAATGCGAGAAGACCTACACTTCCTCAAAATATAGCCTACCTAATCCTTAAAGCCATTAGCGTAATTAGTACATAAGCGTATAGCCCGAACGGGTAGTAAGAAGAAGTACTAAAAAAATATTTTTTGTAAACAGAAAATGTTTATTCTAAAAGTTAAATTTTAAAATTGTAAATAACTACTAACTTAAGCTTAACTTATATTAAATAATAATATTACAGACAATTATTTAAATGAGATGAAAAAGAACACAAATTTAGCTCGTATTTTTGCACCTTTTAAGACAAAAATAAATTTTGACCCAAAATTAATGGTATATTGATTCAGTTGCCACGTATAACTTAATTCTATACGGGTACAATTGAAAATTGAAAATTTGTTATGAGCATAGCAGCATCAGACCGAAACTTTTTTTTTAATTAGGTGAAGATGTCTTGGTCAAATGCCACTACCCTCGTAAAAATATTCAAGAACGCTTGATATTACTACAGTGATATTACTACTGAAAAATTATTTTATTTGTTTTGGTCCAATATTTTTTTTGCTAAATAAAAACTGTAAAAAAATACACACCTTTAACTTGCGCTCCCTTAAACCCTTTTTATATGTAAAAAAAAGTACTGTGAAAAATTATTATTTTAAAAAGTTTAACAATGCAAGCTTTTTATATATATATATATATAATTGGCTGTTAACGACTTAAATTTTCATTTGAAGGGCTTGGGGCAGTAATATGCTAGGCCTAAAAAATCATTCATTCAAAATCCTAAATAAATGTTGTTTTAACCTAATTTGATACAAACTTTGAACATCCGAAATCAACACAAATATGTTAGCAGACCCATGTGAAACAGTGTAGGAACACAATTAAAATTAATATGAGCTACAACTGTTACAGTTGTGACAAAGCACATTATTGCCCCAAGCACTTTATAGATATTATATATATCAATATTTTTTTATCACCGCGTCTTTCTACCCCTTAGAGTTGTACATATCAAATTACATGATATATATAATGTTATGTTTGTATACATAGATAATATATAGACAAATATATAGATCACTTCTGTGCACTAATGGTTAGAGCTCCTGGCTACAGATCCAAAGGTCCCAGGTTTAAACCTTGGCACTTCCAGATTTTCTGTGAAGCAGTGGGCCTGGAATGGGGCCAACTCAGCCCCATGAAGACAAATTAGCTACTTGAATGAAAAAGAAGCGTCTCCGATCTAAAATAAAACTGATATTAACCGCCGGAGGGTTCGTTGTGCTGACCACATGACACCCTCTAATCGCAGAGCTTGGCACTATCTCCGCCAGCGGACAGTGGCCGCTCGGTCAGTGTAGCTCGAGTGCGGGCTGACGTCATGGAGTTATTAAAAAACCAGGGGACTTCTGTTCCATATTATACAAGTTAGATGTATATTTAACAACCTCGATGGTATTGGCGTAAATTGCTCGCCTCAGGACCCAAAGTTGTCGGGTTTAAACCCGACCGAGGTCAATGAATTTTTAAACGAGCGATGAAAATCCTTAGCACAGCTTCACTCACGCTTGAGGGGATGTAAAGTCGACGTTCCAAGGTCGATTGTGGTAAAAAAAAAAAAAGATCTCTGGAAGTTATATCATAATCATATGAGATTCTTTTCAGACCAAATTTCCAGGCTCTTTCCCACTCGCTCTTGGAATTGTGTGTGGAAAATAACGAGAAACTACCGCTTTTTTCAGGACTTCTCTAGCACATGTGCTTTATCCCAGATGTAGCGTGCGTCACTAACTATAACGGGCTATTTCTCCGGAAGGAAGAGGTAGCACATCTGGACCAACCTTCAGGTTGAATACTATTTTTTTTAATATACATTTTATAAGTGTATGTGTTGATTGTGTGACAGACAAATAAATCGGTGAAACGTGTCAGAAACATATAAAAATGTCATTTCCTGGTGCAAAGAAAGAAGGTGGTAAAATGGGTATCCCCACCCTCCTTTCTTCGCCTATATTCCCCAGAGATCGCAGTTTAATTTTAATAAACGCTTAAAACCTGAGGAAGACCAACCATCTAATATATCGACCTATCACAAAAGACTAGTCGAATGTCTTAGACTACATTTTTTATACAAGGTTTACAAGTTGACATTCAAACTTAATATATTAAAATTGCCCTTGAAATATACAACTTTAAAAAAAATCTATTGTACATAAATAATAGCTTTGACAAATTAGATGCACCCTCATCCCTTTTAAAGTAAATGTATTAGTGTGCCAGTGTTGTCATGGTTGCTACGCACTAATATAAAAAAAAAGTCCTCCTTATTTTAGCCAACGGCTGGAAAATAAAAAAGTACTGGACATCCCAAAGTTTTGGAAATTTTCTTGCTCTCGCCTTGACGTTCACGACTGAGGACAGGTCTGTAACCAAGTTACATCATTCGCGTCTAAACTTTCGTTGGGTGGTGTGAGGGTTTGGTGAATAGGGGGTGGAAACATACATCCATCCAATGCTCCATATCAACCCCTAGCGCACCAGGCGGTGTGAGCTTAGAAACCAGATCACTCTGGATTGGGAGGGTCTGATGTGTCTGCATTCCTTCAACAAAATACGTTCTTGAAGTTCTCCTTGGGATAGAGTCTGTTCAGCGTAGGAATTGTTTTATGAAAGGCCTTTTTCCCTACCAGAAAGCTGTTATATAGTAGGATTTTGGTAGGATAAAAGACCTCTAAAAGAGTAATTCCTACCGTGAATGGAGTATAGATTACCCACTCTGTCCAAAGTAAAACACTACCTACCAAGTACTCCCTCCGGGTGTTCAAATGGGATTTGTTACATGTTTGCTGAAGTAGTTAAATAGGGATCAATTTAGGTGTTCTAGTAATAAAATAAAAATACTTGAGGTATTTTACGCCCACTTTCTGAACCGAATGATTATATCAGCACATTACTAATAAACTAACTTAAATCTATAACAGACACAACATCCATCCCCCGGCCGTTAATTCATCAATGTGAAAGTGAAAACCCACATTTCACCAGTTGGAGCATTTTATCGACCATACCAGGAATTGTACCCGGGACCCTTAGCTCCACAGATAGACATACCGACTGAGTAAAGGTGACGGATTGTTGTAATAAAATAGGTATCAATACATGTGGTTGAAAGAGTCGAATAGGTGTCAATCTAATATGTAATTATTATATGTTAGATAGTAAAATAGGTATCGATACATTTTATTGAAGAAGTTGAATAGGTGTCAATGTTGTTTAGGTAGTAAAATAGGTGGCATAATATGATGAAATAGTCAAATAGGTGTCATTTCATGTCTTTTTAAGTAGTCAAATGGGTATCGAAATAATATGTGGTGAGAGCTAGCTAGACACGATAATTTGGTCACGAAATTAAATCCTTGGATATTTCAACAATTAGACGGATAAATTTACACCCAAGTTGTAATCTTGTCTCGCTTAGCCCGATACTTCTGGGCGGGAGAGAGATAGGCTATTGAATTTGGACAGAGAGCGAAAGAGAATAGTTAAGTGACACTTTTAGAATCTTCGGGTCGTCCAAAACGCATGTTTTTTCTACCTATTGTGGCCTCTTATAAAACTCCCTACTGTTTCTTTTATAAAAGTCAAACTTTCGTGAAACTGTGAAAAGCCAACTCATAAAACATTCATTTAATCAAATACATTAGCTCAATTTTTTAAAAAAAGGACTATTTTAGAATCTTCAACTATTTAGTCGATTATAAAAATTAAGAATTTTTTTTTAGAAGATATAGTTTAAAAACAAATATTTTTAAGGTGAAATAAATCTCATAAATAGATATACAATAGTTATTGTATATATTTATAAAACTATGACACTAAGTATTTGTCAATAGTAGCTTAAATAAACTAATAGGTTGTTCTCGATCAAACTCGCGTTTATTCTGAAAGGTAGTAAGTAGTCTTACCTTTACGAACCACACCATGAGTGTGTCTTATATGCTACACCATAGCTGAACCATTCGTGGTAAGCTTGCCACCTTTCTGCGTAAACGGAGTGTGCATAACAGCTATTAGAACTGTCGTGTGACCCGTTTCGGTGGTCGCGTGGTCTAACGCGCTACTCTCGCGGTAAACTAGACTGGCAATGACGGGTTGATCAAGGTTCAAATCTCGATCGGGTGTACCGAGGGTGTTTTTTATTTTCTAAATGGTTTTCCACTATCCCTCCACGCAAATGTTGGTACACTTCCTATAAATATAGCTTTCATAATCCCTAAAATCATTAGCGTAATTAGTACATGAGTGTATAACCTGAACGGGTAGTAAAACAGTGATTAAAAAAAACTCATGCGCTTAGTTAATAATTTTTTATGACACTATTTTAAAGACAGGAATGTCCTAAGTTTAATATAATATTTTAGGAATATTTGACATTATAAGAGTAATATAAAGCGTATCAGGTATGGCATTATTTGGGGTGCCACATTACAAAAAAATATCTTAATCTAAGGGTTCGGAAACAGTTTAACGCGTAACACCCGACATTTTGGTTTTTAATTATAGATGAAATTCTCGAATCCTAAAATACTGAAATTCTTAAGGATATTCGAGAAAATATCGAAATGGATATAAGTGTATTCAAAATTTTGAATAGGAATTTGTTTTAGACAGCCATTATTTTCTTACTACCAAATTTCCTGCGTTTTTCAGAAGGAATCCCAACTATCCGGGCAGCAAAAGAGAAGTAAAATGTTATTTTTAATCAAATTAACTAGTTTAAAGTTTGAATGTTTAAAACAAAACGTTTTAAGATTTATGTAAAAGAAAATACATCTTCTGTCGTTTCACAGCCAAGCGTGGTTAGTTCTTCAGTTCACTTTCTCGTCCACCCAAAGACCTACTAATTTAAGCTTATTAACAAATATCCCAGTATTTTTACTAAATTTTGCAAAATTCCTAATTTTTCCCCAGTTTTATAGTTGCGTGGCAAACATGCTTAGAACTCTAATACTCCTTATTGTGGTTCAGCCCAAACTAACTATATGAAAAGCTTAAACAAACTGAATAATGAATGCATTTTAACAAAAGATGTTCGAATTTAGATACCTATTATTTCTACGTTCTATTATTTTCTTATATTCCAATTTCAGCTTATGTTAATATTTTTTTTTCTCGAAGATTTGGATGCATATTTAAGATTCAAATTATTGTTTTAAAAATTGGTTTATTTATTTGATGATGTATAACGAACTTAAAGATGTTTCAAAATTAGTTAATTTTTAGGAAACCGATACTTTTCCCGGAAAAGCCGATACTTTTTTTTTCAAAATTCAAAGTAGGCCTATTGGTTTTTTGTACCAATTAATCATCATTTAATTGTGTATTTTTTAATTTATAATGATGGTAGGACCTATATTAATAATGTAGGTATTTATTATATTATAGTTAAACTTATACAATAATTATAATAATTTTCAAAATTAAAGGATAAAACCTAACAATATATTAAAATTTAATTTTAATATATTGGTAATATATAATAATAATAATAAGTAAATTTATTTGAATATAATAATTTAAGGTAAAATACATACATATTATTGTACTTATATGATTAAGTTATATATTACTAACATTTTCTATATTATAATAAATATGTTTTTTGGAAAATAGTGAATTCAGGTCATTTCTACTTTTTTAAATACAAAGCACTTCTCAAATGTGCCAATATCAGCGACTAGGCAATACCAGCCATCACTGTTATTGACGCTTCTCCCAGAGTGGTAGAGAAAACACAAAGTGTTTATGTCATTCCCATTCTCGAAGATAAAGCACAGACTCATTTGTTGGTCCTGTGCTCTTCCCCCTCCCGTCCATTTTCCTATTTGTGGACAATACGCTAATCTTCACTTGTGTACAAGGTCACGTGACGCATATAATATGCGGTAAACAAATAGATGACGGGATTGGGGGGGGNCTCAAGTGGACACTTAAAAAGAAACGAGATGGATCCACAAGAACAAACGTATCCAGCTTTACGGAAAAAAGGGGGGCCTGGGAGAATGGGGGGGTTGCGGACACTATTTTTCGTTGGCCAGAAAATCTTTGGTTAGTGTTCGAGAGAAAAAAAAAGGGGGGGGGATTTGTCAAATAGTAGGGCCCACTGTTTGAGGGGAGTGGTTTTAATTAAATGTATTTTTTAGGAACGCCGAATTGTTTCCAAATACACACAAATCAATTTATGAAAGAAATTTCATCTTTGGTGTTAAATTTTTATTTCTCTTAAGCACCGATTCTCAGCACCCATTAGGGATATACGCATTTGTACTAATCACGCTAATGAGTTAGATAAGACGAAGGTGTAAACGCATTTGCTTAGAGGGAAGGTTTAAAACCATTTTAGGAAAAACTACACTCAGTATAACTGACCGGGATTCGAATCCCGATCTTCTCGTCATCGACAAGCTATGGTATGAAAGTGACGTAGTTAGACCATTCGACCACCGAAGCGGGTTTGTTTTAAATTAATAACTACAATGATGTAAACAATGACCGTGTGGTAGATGGTTCAGGGTAGTACATTCTCCTAGTATCTACTTCACTGGATAGTTTGTGATAGATTTAGATATGGCGAAACTTTTTCACCCCGATATAAAACTTTCTTAAACATTTTTCATGTATTCATACATCAATTCATGTGATCTGCACCCATCACTTTTTATAATTATAATAACAATGCCCATAAAATAAAACTTTATTTAATTTGAGGTATTAAACGTGCTCTTTCTGAATCGACTGATTCGATTATCAGACGAGAATTTCTATGAGTGATAGCGAAAGAGCCTACCAATTTTGCCGGGAAATGTATTCTTAAAAATCTTGCAGGGTTATTTTACATGCCACAATCGACATGGGACCGACGGCTTTACTTCCCCTCCGAAGGAAGTTGTGCTACGAATTTTTATTGCTCGAGAAAAATCCGCCAACCTTAGCTGAGTTTGAACTCACGAACATCCGGACCTGAGGCGAGCATTTAACCCCAAGATTATGAAGGTCGACAAAGTAATACCAATAAAATAGTAAAACTTTATCAATGTTGACAGCAAAAAAAAATTTTTTTTATTTTCTAAAAGGTCCTTTCTACGAAAATGGGAGTATAGTTGTACGCATATTTCACATCTTTCCATTTTTTTGAAGGTGAAAATTTTGTTATTGAGTAAGACACCGGCCCGAGCCCAATAAGTTATCTGTGAGATTTTCATTTCGTCGGCGATGACTTAATTTGTTTTGTGGTCGCGAGGTCTATTGTTGTAACGGTGCGTTGTTCTAAAGAACGAAAGTGAAAGTTTTTTTTTGTATATTTTTTTTGACACGAAGATTATAGTGTGTAAGAAGGGAGGGGTCTTCTTCCCCCCCCCTTCCCCTGACCCATTCATTTTTTCAGTCTGTCAAGTTACCTCATACTCTTTCACGCCTTGCTTGGTAGCGTAATGGTCGTGCCGTTTTTAAGTATCCGTACCAAGCGAGCTGTAAAAAACAACATGCAGATAAATTACCGTACTTTCTAAATAAGTTCATTTCCTTGTGTTGTTTTCCTTGGGTTTTTTTATGATGGTATTGAAGAGGGGACGCAAAATATATTATATTTATATTTAGCACCGCGTCTTACTACCCGTTCGGTTTATACGCCTAAGTACTAATTACGCTAATGGATTAGGAATTGGGAAGGTTGAATTTAGAGGAAGTGAACCCGCATTTGCGTGGAAGGAGAGTGTAAAACCATTTAGGAAAAACCACCCCCAGTTCACCCGACCGAGATTCGAACCTCGATCTCCCCGTCCTCGGCGGTAGAGCTCAACACGACTGGCGCGTTAGCCAACTACGCCACCGAGGCGGGTGGGACGCAAAAAAAAGGCCAGTGTTTTTTGCAGTTTTATTATAGCAAAACATTTATTTTTGGCTAAAATAAATAAAATCATTGCTCCAGTAGAAACACGAGAGTTTAATTTTCTTCGTGTAATTATACCCGCCTCGGTGGCATAGTTGGCTAACGCGCCAGTCTCGTGTTGAGCTAGACTGCCGATGACGGGGGGATCGAGATTCGAATCTCGCTCGAGTGAAATGGGGTGGTTTTTCCAAAATGGTTTTACACTCTCCCTCCATGCAAATACGGGATCACTACCTCTAAATTCCACCTTCCCAATTACTAACCCCAATAGCGTGATTAGTACTTAAGCGTATAAACCGAACGGGTATTAAGACGCGGTGCTAAATAAAAAATTTAATTCATCTGGTGATGTCAACAGTTGTTGAATATCCGTCATGATCATAGAGATATTAGATAAACTTTTTAAATGAAGAGAAAAAGTTGTCATTAAATTCCAGGACACCCTTGACAGATATTAAATAAATTATGAGAACAACATGTGAAGAAAATTAAACTCTGTACTGGAGTAATATTCTATTTATTAAAAAAAAAAAGTTTCGCCATAAAAACTGCAAACACATTGATCTTTACTCGAGTCCCCTTCAATCCAACTTTATACACGCGCGATCTTTGCACACTTAATTAAATAAAGAAACCTACTTTTTTTATCACCACGTCTTACTACCTGTTCATGTTATACGCAAATGTACTAGTTACGCTAATGTGTTAGGGATTGAGAAGGTTTATTTTAGAGGAAGTGTACCCGTATTTGTAAGGGTGGGAGGAAAACCACTCTCAGTACACACGAGCGGGATTAGAATCCTAATCTCCTTGTCACTGTCGGTCCAGTACATTGTGAGATTGACTCTTTAGGCAAAGGATGGAGAACAATACGGCCTTTTCGCCTATTTTGTCAGTGTTTTCATAGTTTGTTTAAATACTACATCATTAACCGGCGTGTAGTTTAACTAATTTAAATTTTAAAAGTCGTTCTTTTTAAAGTGTAGGCCTAATGTATAGACATTAACCACTCCGATCAAATTATAATATCTATGGTTGACGCACTATCATAATTTAGAAAAATTTACTGTACATGAAGTGTGTGGCCTTGTGAGGTATCCGTGAAGGGAGGACTTCCAATGATCTATTAGAGTTGGGTTACTGAAAAATTAAATATTCCCCCATCGCTGGTTGAGTTCAATTTACACTTTATAAGAGTAATGTTTTAAAATATAAATATTAAAAGTTAAAAGTATTTATCTATTTGCCAGTAGCTTCTCTTTCTATGAGATGCTGGCAAATGCAGTAAATTGTTTTTATTTACTAAATTCAACACACAGGTTATAAACTATTTAATTTTGAGCGATAAAGATGGGGAAGGCAGTTAATGTAAAAGACCGCCCCCAACTGAATTAATTCGAAGCTCAGTTTCTCCGGCAAATAATTTTATTGACTTTCACCATTCGGCAACCTCTGAGGATACACTTTATAATTTTAAAAAAGGTAAGTTTGCTAAATTAAAAATATTAATAGTAAGACACTTTTAATGCCTTAAAGTTGTTTTATAATATAATCAAACATTTACTAGAGAAATATCCACATTTTCTGTGCCTTAATACTTCACTCTTTAAGATTTGAGACGAAAAAATAATAACGTGTCTGAGCTACATCAATCTGTAGCTCAGTTTGAGGAAAGATTAGCCAGTACTAATGTAGGCTACCGTCGCCCAGGAGACGCCCGAATGTCTACTCTGTGGCCCAAATATATTTTAATTAATGATAAGCAAAAGAGTTGTGCAAGTAGAATTGGTAAGATGGCACGCAAACAAAATAGCTATTCCAGACGGATGTTTTCACAACTGCTAGTAACAAAATACCGAAGTCTGCCAAGTCAAAAGGCTTACAAAGAGGGAGAGAGCCCAAAAGACGCAACAAGTCTGTCTGCTTCATCTCAACAACAAAAAGGATAGTTAAAAAAAACACCCAGCGCCGCGCAAAGAATCAAGAGAGAAAAGAAATATATATATAAAGAGTGGAAAGAAATAAAAACCTGGGGAGTAAAAAAAAAAGACTGAATGCGTGCGCGGTTTGTTGAGAAGAATAAAACCTGTCGCGCCGGACTAGGAAGGGTTGGGGGAGAGGGTGAGGGGAGAGGAACAGATGAGTTTCCAAGATGGCGCCGCGGCAAACCTGCAAGATTGTTGGAATGCGGGAGGGGAAAGAAGGGGGGGCGTGGAGGTGAAAACGTCAGAAGTAGGGGCGGTAATATGACCGAGCCCATAGCACGACTTTCAGTAAAAACAGACACAATCTGTGTATTCGAGTGATTGTCTTGGCATCAAAAATTCAAAATATTGATCGGGAATTAAAGTGAATAGATTAGTTGCGTAGTAAACTTTACAAAATAGATGATTCAACCCGCTGACACACTTTATTTAAAATATTAAAGGGATAAGTTAATTCACAGGATGGTTATATTCCAAATCATAATGTTGTAAGCAAAGCATATTTTGTGAGACGGCACCACATTTGATGAAAATGTTTATCAATAATAAATTATCATAATTTCCCCTCTTGTCAAAGAAAAAAGATAAGAAACACACCTATCAAACAAGTAAAGTAACAATGGTAAAAATTAATATGGCCTTCCTTAATCAAGTATATCCATATTTATAAACTTTGTATTTTAAAATTAGTTCGTCAAACCATTATAAATACACTTTGACATTAAAGTTTTCACTGGTCAAACTAAAATAGATCTTAGATCCAAGTGAAAATATATTTAACAAGGATATGTGTACATTAGATTGTATCTATATATTCCTTGTATAGATCCTTACCTTCATCTAAAAGTCTTTCAACATGTAAAAATACACTAGGAAAAGCCCCAAGCTGTTTTTTGTCCTTTAAAAGCTGCGCTAAGTAATCCGCTATACTTTGCGTGGTTGGGTTAGTATCACTCATTTTTTAAAAGAAAAAAAAACTAAAATAATTAGTTTAATTAAGTTTTAATTTCCACGTAATGTCACTTTCGAGCACGTTGTTTTGTTTTTAATGTAGGTTAATAAACAAACAAAAAGTATTAATATTAAGTGTTAGACTAAACGAAGGTTTAAAAGTTATAACCTCACACGTCGCGCTCTCAAACACTACTGAAGAAGTTTTCCACTTTTTGTAGGCGAAGTCGCATGCGCACCAGCAAGTGGACGAGTCGACTTGGCCTTTTCTTGGCCGGATCGAGGGGAGTTGGGGTGGGAGAGAGCCATAGCGCTACTGCTGCCATATAGGGTTCGCCACGTTATATGCGGTAAACAAGACTGTACAAGCGCGGAGGGTTCGTTTTTCCCACCCGTGTTGTACATGTCATAACAACTTGCGGGCTACCGATGAAAAGTACCGATTTTTACCTTCTCAGAGTCAATTTTCCAAACAAACTTGGGCTCTTTTAAACATTTTGGCAACGTAAATATAAAAGTATTCGGCTGTTGAAAGAACATATTGTTCGGAACGTTTCTTCCCCCCCCCCCCCCC
>CABFWO010000969.1:108420-121641 GCA_902155825.1 Timema genevievae
AAATATATATATATATATATATATATATATATATATATATATATATATATATATATATATATAGATTTTTAGAATATTTTAACACTCCTGCTCTCAGGAAGTGGGGAGGGACCCAAATTAAATTCAATATAATTTTATTTCATAGCTCCAATACGTTTTGAATTTATAACACTCAATATGAATTCTACATCTGACCACCAACTGGACTAGAACCATGCACTGTCAACAATGTTTCCTGTCCACTGCTGGTATGAACAAGTATAATAGATCTAGTAAGCTGCATCTGACCACCAACTGGACTAGAACCATGCACTGCCAACAATGTTTCCTATCCGCTGCTGGTATGAACAAGTATAATAGATCTAGTAAGCTGCATCTGACCACCAACTGGACTAGAACCATGCACTACCAACAATGTTTCCTGTCCCCTGTTGTTCTAAACACGACTATTAGATTAGTAGGTTATAGTTACCAGGTTGGTGTGCAGAGATCTCGTATAGATCACCGCTAGGCACAAAGGACGGTTTTCATGATGAAGGTGACTTTCCCCTCTGGGTTGGCACGCGTCCAACAACGATACCTGCTCGTTTACAGTGTAAGTTAATAAAATATATTCATCATCGCTAGACTGCACACCATTGCTACGGTAAAAAAGGACCAACTTTTTTATTTTACCCACAGCAGCACACTGTTCTCGGATGACGTCGCGACCATAGAAAAGAGTACTACTATCCGCGTCCAGTACAAGGGGAGTAGCTACGTGTGCACTTAGTAAGCTAATTAATATCTACGCAGGTGCATATTTGCATGATGTCACAGTCACGGAGAGATGTTGAAGGCCAATAGTACAAGGGCAGTGATTCGACATTGAGCAGTCTTGGAGTAATAAGTCTATTGATGATATCTACTGGATGTTTATTTAGTTTTCAGTATCGTGCCGTTTGATCCCTGACGTCTTCTAGACAGTGAGCGCACGCAGGAACAAGACACTCGATATGAGCAGTCTTGGAGTAATAAGTCTATTGATAATATCTACTTTACGTTCATTTAGTTTTCAGTATCGTGCCGTTTGATCCCAGACGTCTTCAAGATAGTGAGCACATACAGGAACAAGACACTCGATATGAGCAGTCTTGGAGTAATAAGTCTATTGATAATATCTACTGGATGTTTATTTAGTTTTCAGTATCGTGCCGTTTGATCTCTGACGTCTTCTAGATAGTGAGCACACTCTGGAACAAGACACTCGATATGAGCAGTCTTGGAGTAATAAGTATATTGATAATATCTACTTTACGTTCATTTAGTTTTCAGTGTCGTGTTGTTTGACCCCTCACGTCAACAGTGGGCATATAGGATCAAGTGATGTGATTAGAGCAGTCTTGGAATAATAAGTATATTAATAATATCTACTTTACGTACATATAGTTCTCAGTGTCGTGTCGTTTGATCCATCACGTCAACAGCGGGCACACAGGAACAAGTGACGTTATTTGAGTAGTCTTGGAGTAATAGGTATATTGATAATATCTACTTTACGTTCATTTAGTTTTCAGTGTCGTGTCGTTTGACCCTTCACGTCTTCTAGACAGTGAGCACATACAGGAAAAGGACAAGGAACAAACACGTCTTGTGTCAATACAAACCTGAATACCTGAATACACTAAATAATTTAAAATAATCTTAAAAAATAATATCTAAACAAAGTGATCTTAGCCCCGTTACTGTGGCTGAGAGAGGTAAGTTGCAGTGGTAGTGGAACTTTATTAGGATGAGAGTTAGCAAAAAAAGGGGGAGTTTTTGAGGAACTTGTTCTCTCTCTCTCATTCGTTCCAAAAAATGTTTGAAAATTGGATGCCCCTTGAAGCTATTTAAAGTAATCCTCACTTGGATATTTTTAGAAGATTAATTAATGTCTGTAGAAACTATTTAGAGTTTCTATTATAATTCTAGAATATCAGAGGGGAGTGAAATATTATTATTATTATTATTATTATTATTATTATTATTATTATTATTATTATTATTAGCACCGCGTCTTACTACCCGTTCGGGTTATACGCACTTACGCTAATGTGTAATGGTAGGGTGATTGTGAAATGAAATGGAGGACCTACAGTTTAACGTGGGATCCGAACCACGGTGGAGGCCTGGCATTCCACACATTCACAAGTTGTGATTAATACACGGGAGTGAAATAAATCTATAAAGGGGCCCCTAGTCTCCCAATGACGTCACCACTGGTAAGGGGTCAACAACATATATTGGGGAATCTGGTTCGATTCCAAATGATGATGACGAAGTCAAATCACAACAGGAAGGACTAGATGTAGTGTCACCAACATTGACTAAATGTCACTAACGTATGTTATATTTAAATCAAAACAATACTGTCAAGATTTACAAATACATCGCTTGGCTTATGGATGTATAGATGGATGTATAAATTTTCACCTGTTCATGCATCAAGCTATGTGATCTGAAGATGCCAATTTTGATATCAAGTAATTATTTATTTAAGCCCGTTCGGATTATACGCTAATGTACTAATTACGCTAGTTGTTATAGGGATTATAAAGGTTATATTCAAAGGAAGTGTACCGGAATTCGCCCTGAAGGGAGAGTGGAAAACAATTTTGGAAAAAACTCAGTACACTCGACCGAGATTCAAACCTCGATCTCACCGTCATCGGCAGTCTATCACAAGAGTAACGCCTTAGACCACGTGACCAACAAAGTGGGTGATATCTAGAATTAATAGCCTACATTTAAAAGAATACTAATAACCCACTTCACTGGCCGTGTAGTCTAACGCGCTACTCTCGCAGTAGACTAAAGCGCCGATGACGGGGAGATCGAGGTTCGAATCTCGGTCTGGTGTACTGGGGGTGGTTCCTTAACATTGGCTTTCCACGCTTCCTCCACACAAATTCGGATACACTTCCTATAAATATAGCCTTCCTAATCCCTAAAACCACCAGCGTAATTAGTACATAGGCCTATAACCCGAAATGATATCAAGAGGGAGGGTGCAAGAAAAAACAAACTAATAATGTTACAAAATGTTACTAATGCTGCCTTGAAAAAAGTTTGTATTTTCTAAGAGGATCTTCCCGTCAAAATCTAACGATCCCCGTTTAGGGACTAAGGCTGAATGTTTAGTATCAGACAAACCGGCCTTGGTTACGCTAGTTTGAAGATTATGTGTTGATGTAAGGCTCACGGTTTATTTTTCAGGGGTGGAGGAAGGGGAGGAAACAAAGAACTCAATAGTAGACCTGCCTTTATAGGTGTTGACATGTGTATAGATTATAGAATTCAATTTTGAAGAATATATAAGGGACAAAATGTGTGAAGTTCATCTCACTTTCTCACTCACACCTCTAGCAACGTCAGAATAATAGTTGGTTGATATTATGGAGGCGACTATGTGTCAGGCTGATAAAAACTGTGTTTAGAAAGTACACGCTAAATATAAGTACAAATTAAATCACACATAAGAGTGTAGTTATAAATTTAAGCTCTGAAAATAACAATCTTAGGAGTGATGTCATATGTAATTTCTTGTCAACTTTTTTTTTTTAACTTTTTTTTTTTACAATTAATTTTTTAAAATGGATGGCTATAATTTACGTGTTTCGGCAGATTACGTAGACTGTAATTTATATTTGCATAATTTCAATGCTAGATTTACTTTTAACGTAACCCCCTTCCTCACTAAAATGTCACACATTAATCAAAACGACGTTGTGAGTTATTTTGAACCCATTGAGCAACTACTTTGAACTTGTGCCATGGATATAAAAGAAAGGCACACCTGATGAAAAGAGTGTTTTTTACAGCCCCGCATCTTAAGACCTGTTCATGTTATGTGCATATGTATTATTATTATTATTATTATTATTATCATTATTATTATTATTAGCACCACGTCTTACTACCCGTTCGGGTTATACGCAATGCATATGTACTAACTACGCTAATAAGCCACGGAAAAGGAAGGTTGAATGTTGAGAAAGTGTACCCGAATTTGCGTGGAGAGAGAGAGAGTGGAAACCCACTTAGGAAAAACCATCCTCAATAGACTCGACAGTGATTCGAACCCCGATCTCCCTGTCATCGACAATATAGTCTACTGTGAGAGTGACGCCTTAGACCAGCGGTTCCCAAAAAAATTTTTTTAGCCTATCGCCAACTTTTGAGAGTCGTATGTTGGCTACCACCCCCAGATTCCCCACGTCCCCCATTCAAAGTTAAATGTATAATAATCACTCTGAAATCAACGATAATAGCCTTAAATTAAAGTTAAATTGTACATTCATACTAAATTATTTCAAAATAGATAATTATTATTTGATAAATTCTGATTAATTTTCTTTAAGACCGTCTATACTAGTGATAACATACGTAACCCCTACTCAGGGGAAAAAAAGAAGTAACAATTAAAAATCAACTAATGCAGTTGTATTAAAAATACAAAATACAAAGTATATAAAAGTGTGTTGACGCCAACATTGTTGTAGGGATGTGAACCATGGGTCTGTCAGGAGAAACAAAAGAGCAAGGTGAATGTGGTTGGAATGAAATATCTAAGAAATATTTGTGGAAAAACTCGTATGGACAGTGTCAGTAATGAATGGGTGCTGAAGGAGTGCGGTTTGAAAGGGAAGCCAATATATCAATGTGAAAGAAGCGTCTTTAAGTTGGTTTGGGCCTGTTTAGAAAATGAGAGTGGATCGATTGACGAAGCAAATGTAAGACATGGCCAAATTCTGTAGACGAATGTGTGAAAAAGAGAAATATTAAAAGTTTTAAGAATAAAAGAGCATGCATGACCCATTGTTGAAGCGAAGGAAGTATGCAAGGATAAGGAAGTGTGGAGAAAGTTAGTGAGGATGGATTAAATACAGAGTTGTTTTTTGAGCTATATCCACAGATTCTTGCGTACCCTGTAAAGGAACGGCATGATTAGCTATGCACAAAGTACAAGAACAGACATAATTTTTTATCACCTGTCGAAAGTCCCAATTCTGATCAATGGCTACCTATCGACAGATGGACAATACATATTATTAACATACAACTATTGCTGTCAAATTCATAAAAACCTAAACAGCCCCCTACCATCTTCTTATAATTTGCCACCCCCCTGACAACTAAAAACACCCTCGGGGGGAGGGGGGGGTGGTACCACCGAGGTTGGGACACTGACTTAGACCATGCGGCCACCGAAGCAGGTAAGGCAAAGATTGATAATCCTCACTACCAAGGCATTCGAACTGGAAAGCCGACCAAGGAACAGAAAGTATACGAAAGAGGTCCACGTGACAACGAGAGAGCGAGGAAAATAGAGTCCCTCCCATCTTTATTTCACAGCTTGAACTCTTGAATAGAGGTGATCGTAAAATTACAAGTGGACGCCGGGATGGTGGGTGTTTTGAGCAAGAGAGTTCAGAGGAACAACCAGCCATCTCCGGCTAAAGGTGCACCGTCCAAGCTGCGACAATTACCTGCGACTGCGGCTGGAGTCGCAGTTTGAGTCTGGTCCGTGACACGAGGCGATAGTTGCACGTGTCACAGCACTAGTGGAGTGAGCAGTGCTTGCTGCTAGAGCCGCAGTGACAATGCTAGAGCCGCAGTGACAATGCTAGAGCCGCAGTGACAATGCTAGAGCCGCAGCGACAATGCTAGAGCCGCAGTGACAATGCTAGAGTTGTAGCGACATTGCTAGAGCCGCAGTGACAATGCTAGAGCCGCAGTGACAATGCTAGAGCAGTAGTGACAATGCTAGAGCCGCAGTGACATTGCGTATTCGTTATTCAATTTTGTGTATGAATTTATTTATATTATATTGGTTAGTTGCGGTTATAGCCGCATCTAAAAATCACATTTTATAAATTGAAAAATGACACATGGACACGGAAATCGAACCCGGGACCGTTGGCTTAGTACGCAAATACTCTACCACTGAGCTATCCAGGAATCATACCATGTCCAGGCCAATCTTCACTCATATTTTAAGGAATAGTCCATGATGGACTTGTGGAAATCCCGACGATTCCTGGATATCTCAATGGTTAGGGCATTGGCGTACTAAACCAAAGGTTCCAGGTTCGATTCCCGTGTTCAGGTACCATTTTTAAATTTAAATAATATTTGAAAAATGTTTGAACAGCAAAAATTTGAGGTGATAACGATCCATTCGCAGGATGTGTGCTGTGTGAGTTAGTATCTCAACACACATCCGTATATAATTTAAAACATCCGACGTACAGGGACATGCATACATGTGTTCATCTACTATTTTCCTTCTGCAGTACAACCACATTAAAGTTATATCGCCTTCATCTTCCTCCTCCCACAAAATATCCAAACATGTTCTGTAAATCGAATCACCTGTACTGTCATCCATCGCGAAATTGACTGTCGCATGCGACTGGAGTCAAGTCTTGGAAAATACCTCATGCTACTATCGAATGCACCAAGGTATGTTGCGGTCGTAGCCGCAGTCGCAGGTAACTGTCGCAGCTTGAGCAACGCACCTTAATACTAGCACATTACCCCACGTCAGGTGTCGGTAATCGGTCGATCTCGCGGCAATTTTCAGTTGATCGCGGAAGAAAAACACATCGTCATTAAAAGTCGATCTTCGAGTCTTCTAAACTCATAAATATATCAAGTACTTTCAAATAATATCATTTATTTATTTATTTGAGGTATTTAACGTGCACTTTCTGAACCGACTGATCATATCAGCACACGAGAATTTTCTGTGAGCGAGAGCGAAAGGGCCTACCAATTTTACCGGGAAAGGTATTTTCACATACTTTCCAGGATTATTTTCTTACGTGCCACAATTATTGGAATAGGACCAACGATTATATTTCTTCTCCGAAGGAAGCTGTGATACGGATTTTTATCTCTCAAGAAAGATCTGTCAACTACGGCTGGGTTTGAACCCACGAACATTGGGTCGTGAGGCGAACAATTTACTCCAAGAACACCGAGGTCAACTTCGAATAATAAGTGTGACCAAATTTAACTTGTTTAGTCAATATCTGCAACGTTATAGGAAAAATAATAAGAATAAGAAATAATATAAAGTGATAATTAACCTATTGTTTATTAAACCTATAATTTAACCTCAAGGTTAACACATTTTATTACCAAATTTAGTATAGTTAATTAAAATTACTGTCATGTAATTCAATTTCTTTACTAACTTATTTACGAGTACGCAACCTATCCCTAGCTTGAGCTAGTTATATCCAGTGCACCTCATTACACCCTATCCCTGCCTTTAGATAGTTATATCCAGTCCACCTCATTACACCCTATCCCTGTCTTGAGTTAGTTATATCCAGTGCACCTCATTATACACTATCCCTGTCTTGAGCTAGTTATATCCAGTGCACCTCATTATACACTATCCCTGTCTTGAGCTAGTTATATCCAGTGCACCTCATTATACACTATCCCTGTCTTGAGCTAGTTATATCCAGTGCACCTCATTATACACTATCCCTGTCTTGAGCTAGTTATATTCAGTACACCTCATTACACCCTATCCCTACCTTGAGTTACTTATATCCAGTCCACCGCATTACACCCTATCTCTTTCAGGTCCATTCTAATGTTATCCTTCCATCCGCGTCTAGGTCTTCCCATTAAATTTGCCAGTCAGTACCTTGAATACGGTTCTAGATTCTCCCACTCGCTCTGCATCTCCTGTCCACCATAATCTACGAAACTTGACGAGACTTAATCTTGTGATGAGTACAGAGTGTGTAACACGTCATTATGTACCATACTACATTCCCCAGCATCCTCATTCCTTTTTGAACCAAATATCTTCCTAAGCACCTTGTTTTCGAACACCTTATATTTTCATGTAAGGTATAAAATTGTACATGTTATATTTTATTTTTTTCTATAAAAGCGCGAACAAAAATATTTGAGGAAAGATTGAATTCAAGGAATAAAATTAATATAAGATGTTTGAGGGAAAAAAGGATGGGTGTTGATCGGTCCTTTGATAAGTTTGTAAGTCCAAAAAGGTTGCCAACCCTTGATGTAGTTCTTAAAGTGCATGATAAGTATGGCCAGTAATAATTATTTTAAGAATAATTTATTTAGTTAAGAAATATTAAAATCACCTGCTTCGGTGGGAGAATAGTCTAAGGCGTCACTCTCGCAATAGACTGGACTTCTGATGATGGGAATATCGGGGTTTTAATCCCAATTGGGTATACTGAGGTGTGTTTTTCATAAATGGTTTTCCACTCTCCCTCCACACAAATGTGGCACACCCCATTTAAATTAGACTTTTTGCATCCCTCACACTTTAGGATAATTGGTACATATACGTAAAACCTGAACGGTTATTAAGACGTGGTGGGGAAAAAATAATAAATAAAATCATGTGTTAAATGATCTTGAGTCTAAACTCAGATAGCATATATAGCATTAAAATTCAGAACTTTTTCTTTGGCTGAGTGGAGAGAAAGGCCTGATACAATCTACTCGAGTTCCTTGGTTCGATCTCAGACAGTAATATCAGTGAATTCATTATTGATTTATCTTATCACAAAGATATTACATTTCATTGTATCGAGTTTAAATTCTATGTGTTTTGAGGTATGTCCAAGGCTAAGCTAATTCTTGATCATCTTTTTGTATAATCTTGTGTTTAAAGTAAAAATTAAGTATCGTAAATAAAAGATTAAGAATCCTCCACGTTTTTCCTTTATCCAATATATGATAAGTATAATACACGTCTGCTATAAGGAAAAATAATCACCCGACAGTTGATAAATTACTAGATACACTCTCATATATTCATACGGTAATCTATTTGTTACACAATCATTGAGTTTAACAGATGGTCACAAGTCTGACAGGTGTAGGCCTAAGCCTTTGCGTTTGGAAACAAAATTGATTATTAGAGAATGTAGCGTAAGTTATTTCAAATATAGCAGGAAAAAATATATTTTTGAATAATTTAGACGGGATTTGGGTTATATTATATAGGTTGGTGAGACTTTTTACACGCTCCCTCCACGCAAATGTAGGTACAAAACTATAAATTACACCTCTCTGATCCTTATCCCACTAGCGTTTTTTTTGTCACCCCGTTCGGATTATGCTTAATTTCCTAATGTGTTAAGGATAGTTAAGGTTGAATAGAGATAAATTATAGCAGCATTTGTGTGAAGGGTGAAAAACTATTTATGCAAAAAAATCACCCTCGTAAGACCCAATCGGGATACGAACCTTAATTCACCCGTCATCGGCAGTCCAGTCTATTTCTAGAGTGACGCCTTAGACCCGGGGTGGCAAACCCTGTTGCTAATCTCCACAAGTGGCTAGTTGGCTATTAAAGTGTGGCGAACTTGAGTCTGTTGGCCCTCACAGTACAATACACTTCTTCCAGACGGTGTGTGCTGGTTGTAACTTGACATTTCCTGCATATCATCGGAAGTCAAGATATTCAGCCCATGTTTCTGACACTTTTCAGAAAAAAAAATATTGTCAATTTTCGTATTAAATGGTTTTACGTTTTTAATTTGAACAATTTTCATCATTTGACGTCTGAGGCAGTTGTAACTAAGTAGTCAAAGTGTACAAGTTTTGAACAAACCTGTTCAAACAGTGTGTGTTGTTTTTAATGTTCGATTGAGCAACCTGATTTCTCAATTTGTATACATAGTGTGGATAATTTCACTTCTCTTTCAACAAACCTGTGGCTACATTGAGAAATATGTTTCCCACCTCTACCTTGGATCATTATCGCAAAGAAGCGTGTATTACCGTAGTTAAATGCGCTTAAACCATACGGGTATTTAGACGCGGCGAAAAATAATAAAAAAGCTGCACATAAGCCATTCTCGAACCAAGCGCTGGAGGGTCTAAACTCTTGTGACGTCAAATGGGAAAATATACATCACTCCCAAAATATTCCTTTCCTGAACACCACCCAACAGGACACCGTTAAACGATTCAAGGTAAACACCGAACGCACAAGTTGACCGGACCTCAAGCTGGTACTTTGTTGGGGAAATAAAGTCATCGCCCGGTGCGTTGGAGACAAAACACGATCTTGGTAGGTCACTTCCGACCGGAAACTGTCGAAGGATAGCCAGCGGTGTTTGTAAAGGGCGTTTCTTGTGGTGTTTCTACGTCATAATGTCGTCCAGATGTCCGCACTATAAACAGTTGAATAGCTTCATGTGAATGTGAGGTATAAGGCTCTTCTTTTTCACATTTTTTTTTGTATAAGGGCTTTAAGAAGGGGGGCGTTTTAAGTGGTTCAAATCCCTCTCTCCCAAAATAAGTACAGCTAGTTATTTCTAAGCTCGTAACTTATGGGAATCTTATAACATTCTTAACAACTATAGCCTAAACAATGTTTTAGAACACTTTAAAATGTTAAGGTACATTTACACCGGAACGAGCCATTAGCGAACACGTGCGAACGAACATCGGCGAATGGAGAATTTCTCTTTGGTGTGAACAGTCAGCGGATTGGGAGCGAACACCATTCGCTAATGTTCGCTCATGTTCTGTTCGCATTCGCTGATGATCCGTCCGCTGTCGGTCTTTGAACGAATCATCAAAGGAAATTCGTGCTCTCCCTTGTTCGCTGTTCGTTCCGGTGTAAAAAGTCTCGCCATTTGGTCTTCGCGGACACTAGCTAACTGTTCTGCGTTATTTATTCTTTAGTGATTGACGTTCTTTTTAGTTTTTAGTGATTATTATAGTGATTGCTGACGTTTCCGTAAAAATACCTACACCCAAATTTTCCTCCTTTCCCTTCTTTTCTGCGCAAATTTTCTCCATAACCACAAGTGCACCCGCCAAACAGGCTACTGTTAAATGGTCTTCATAATCCCTACCTTCCATGGTACACGGGTATTCACACTCCCGGGGTAGCTGCGAATGGGTGGATCTTTGCGGACATCGCTGAATCTAAGTTGTTCTCTCCGGTATAAACGCCATTCGAAGAGTTCCGAACATCTCCGAATGAAACTGTAGCGGTGAATGTTCGCCGAATGCTCGTTCGCTCGTATTCGCTAGCATTCGCTCCAGTGTGAATGTACCCTTACAATAGAGATTTAAGAGCGTGTATCACATGCCAATCAACTCTGATACAGTCGACTAGAAATCGTATATCTACACGAACGATAGTGCACGTGGATCAGTTCTGACTAAACATTAGTGGAGATAGAGAGTTAATAAAATTTCCTAATAGTGAACATTTTTGAAATATTTAATAATATTTGGATAGAAACTGCATTGAAAAGGCGGTTTTTGACTATTTCAGAATATGATATCTAGATGGAGTATTCCTCACTAAAAGCATAAATAATAACGTTGGCTATTTAATTCTATTTTAGAATGGCTTCACAGACAAGCACTGTGAACAAATCTTCATTCATTCATAATAGGGTCAAACTGTAGTTATTAACAAGAAACTTTGTCGCTTTGTCCCCCATCGTCACCGCAGAAAATTTCTAGTAATCATTCAAATACGAATGCACTGCACACATTTCTGGCATATCGTAGGTGTTTTTTTTTTCTATTTTGCTCTCAAACTTCGCGCGCACACATACAAACGCAGATGCGAGCCGCGTCTTACTATCCGTTCGGGTTGTACGCACTTACGCTAATGTGTAATATTAGGGTGATTGTGAGATGAAATGGAGGGTCTAAGGTTTAGCGTGGAATCCGAACCACGGTGGAGGCCTGGCATTCCTCACATTCACAAGTTGTGATTAATACACGTATTGTCAGAGGTGAAGGAAGGGTTTGGCAATCAGATAAATCTGTGTTGGATCCGAGGATTGAACCCCGGAACCCTACCACAGAAGTCTGACACCTTACCCCTAGACTGCCAGGTCACCCTCTGCATTAAAAGATGGGTGAATAATGACTCTAAGCACGGGACTGACTACTGGATAGCTCAGTGGTTAGAGAACTAACATAGTAAGCTAAAGGTCCCGGGTTCGATTTCTGTGTCCAGGTGTCATTTTTCATTTTACAGCATATGCCATTTAGATGCGGCTATAACAGTAACTAACAAATATAATAACGTTTATATTAATCCATCGTAATATGTTTTGATACTAATTTAGGTAACGAATGTGTGAAAAAGAGTTGTAAGAATCAAAGAACATGTATTATTTGGTGTATGGATTTTGTTGAAACGAAGGGACTTCCTTTAGAGGGGAAGTAGAGCCGTTGGTCCCATGTCGACTGTGGCGTGTAAAAAATCCCTGGAAGGTATGTTAAAACACTTTACCCGGTAAAATTGGTAGACCATTTTGCTCTTGCTAGTTGAAATTCTCGTGTGTTGGTTTAATCAGTCGATACAGAAAGTCCACGTTAAATACCTCAAATAAAATGAAGAATTAGTAAATAGTAATTATTTTCGAATAGGTTGTTGATATTAGTGACTTTCAGCCAATGTTTGCAGTAAAAAATCCTCTGCTAGCTGTCAGTTACCTACACTTTTAACGTAGATGAATTTATAGGAAGGATCGGTGCTAAGAAAAACAACTTTTTTAATTGTCGGATATTATAGGGCCTACTTGTTTTCTTACGGCTTACCCAATCACTAAGTCTTACTACCCATCTAAGCTATCCCTATTTGAGTTAGACTAAAAGTGTAGGGATGAGGAAGGTGGCATTTAGAAAAAATATACATGCATTTGGGTGGAGGTAGAGTGGAAAAAACGATGAGGGATAATCAAACCTCAGTTCACCTCACGGTGATTTGAACTCCAAACTCCCCGCTACCAGAAAAATAGTTTTTTTTGTTGTTGTGAGGATGTCACCACTGAGTCACTAGGGTGCTAGAGGATTTTTTTCCATGAGCTTGTGAGTCTGGGCTTGCACCCATAATGCAATGCGTGGGAGATAGCCAGGCCCACTCCGCCCCTTTCCCTGTATTTTAAACCATGCTATTCTTTACCTGCCTTTTGCCGACACTTGGGACAAGAGCGGGCTATCTTACCACACGAAGCGAGAGGGTGGGGGGAGGGGGGAAGGTCTAATTATACAACTTTTGTTATTTTCACGGCTTTTTAATCTTTAGTCAGGGTTGACCACCGAAGTTACAGTATGGTGTTCATTACCGACTGTTTTGAAGTTGGTTTATATATATATCCTGCTTTCACACACGTGACAGTGCGGGCTTCTGGGTTTGGGAGGGGGGGGGGG
>CABFWO010000969.1:132051-146358 GCA_902155825.1 Timema genevievae
TATATATATATATATATATATATATAATTTAAGAAATTAATTTTACCTTTAACTTATTTTATAATTAATTGAAACCAAAACTAAGAGTTTTGCATATATATATATATATATATGCGAGTATGTATGTTATATAATATATCCTAAATATTGTAGGCATTTATTGAAGATAGCTCTTATTATTTATAACGATAAATTGACACAGTCAAATTTTCATGGATAAGACCTTTTTAGAAAATGGAAACTTTTTTTCGGCCAACATAGATAACATTTTACTATATTTTGGTGTTATTTTAAAGGTATTTCTATAAATATCAAACGTGACAGCTGAAGATTACACGGCTTGACGTATGAAAACGGTTAAGTAGATCTAGTAACAATTTTAACTGTCAGATAAAGCTCTTTTATTAAAATTATACTGTACATTCAACCCTTGAAAATGGGGTGACGAAAGTATTAAGTTGGCCAACCTTTCCTCTTCAAACCTTGATGTACTTTACGTACAGTACATTCGTCACGTCTTTTCTCTTGACGTCCTCAATGCGTATTGGCCAACAGCCCGAAAAAAAATAAAAAATCGGGTTAACTTTTAAAAAAATGTACCTCGAACCTTACTTCCTCTTCACACACGGCGAAGAAAAAAGATTAAAAAATCCAGGAAGAAGAGAAATGTGGCGTAAAAACGAAGCTTGTATTTCCTGTTCACTAGAAAGGGGAGGGGGGGGGCCGTGGAGGAGCAGCTTTGAGATGTGGCCTGTAAGTTTTTCTTTCGCTACACACTCCTCAAAACATTATTCTTTTTTTAGTTCATACTTTTTAGTGAAAGGATTATTTAAGCTTCATGATCTATGGTATAGGGCTGTGAACGGCAGGGGGATGAAGTCCACTCGCATTAACGTAATTAGGGGGTGAGAAACCCTCAGTGATAAATTACATGTGGTAACCCTCCCGAGTGAATCCTGCTGAGATTTAAATATCGACCTCCCTGTAATCGGCAATCCAGTATATTGCTAGTCTAGCCAGGTCTATGATAGTCACCGATAATCCCTCTACACTAAACATGTCTATGTGAGTCGGGTCTAGTCTCTCTCCCCACTAGCAGGTCTATGTTAGTCAGGACTAATTTCTCTCCCCACTAGAAGGTATATGTTAGTCAGGACTAATTTCTCTCCTCACCAGCAGGTCTATGTTACTCATGGCCAGTCACTCTCCCCACTAGCAGGTCTATGTTAGTCATGGCCAGTCACTCTCTACTAGCAGGTCTATGTTAGACATGGCTAGTCACTCTCCCCTTAGCAGGTATATGTTAGTCAATGCCAGTCATTCTCCCCTAGAAGGTCTATGTTAGTCATGGCCAGTCACTCTCCCCCTAGCAGGTCTATGTTAGTCATGGCCAATCACCCTCTACTAGCAGGTCTATGTTAGTCATGGCCAGTCACTCTTCCCCTAGCAGGTCTATGTTATTCATGGCCAATCACCCTCTACTAGCAGGTCTATGTTAGTCATGGCCAGTCACTCTCCCACTAGCAGGTCTATGTAGGTCATGGGCAGTTCCTATCTCCACTAGCAGGTCTGTGTTATTCATGGGTAGTCCCTATCCCCACTATAATGTCTCTGTTCGTCAGAGTAAATCTCTCTTCACACTGAACAGGTCTATGTTAGTCAGGGCTAGACCCTCTCCTCACTTGAACAGGTATATGTGAGTCAAGTCAACTCCTCTGCCCACTGAGCAGGTATATGTGAGTCAGGTCCACTGAACAGGTTTATGTCAATTAGGGCAAGTGACTCTCAACCGACTGGGGGCGGTCAACAGACATAAAGTCAAAGCTAGGTCAAACTCGTGACAGCACTGCTCGTGGAGGTGGTCGTAGCAGGTTGACCTTTGACCTCGGACCATTGGGAGCGCGCAGAGGATACCTTGTACCTGTACCATTCTCCTTTTAGAGTCTCTCGCCCGTGGGCTTTTGAAAGGTCACCTGGTAGACTTCCTTTTCTCTAAATTACACATAATGTTTTACCTAGCGTTATATGGATATTAAGGTGGAACAAACCTTATAAGTTGTTACCTGCCACAACATTTTCCAACACGTATAATATATAACAGTAATTGTTATAGCTAAAGGATCCTGTCTAATCCTCCTTACGTTCTGACAGTGATTATCATCGCTACATTATACAAGTAAACATTCCTTTATAATCCTCTTTGCTTCGTGACAGTGACTCTTATCGCTATATCATGAAAGTAGATATTCCTTTATAATCATCTTTGATTCTTGACAGTGATTATTATATTATATATTGTCATGAACAGCATTAAAACATATATTTCTAGCTTTAAAGCGTTATTAATTTTTCTGTTATATAAATTTAACTTTATATTATCTTCAATTCGCCAATATTGGTCAAAGGAGCCGTTTTGATAAAACTGAATGTTGATATTTTACTTCTACTTCTTACACAAAGTATAGAGTCAGTTAAAATAAGTCACGGTCTGAAGCGATACTTAGACTTATTTTGACAGGTACTGTTTAATAATTTATTGAACAACTCATGATTTTTACTTTAAAACTAACCATTTTTTGATCATATGTGAATGGATAAGATTCCTGTTTAAATATTGATGTGTAGATGTTTTTTATTTGCTATTATTATTAGCACCACGTCTTACTACACGTTCGGTTATTTATTAGTTCTTTTGCGCATGTCTAAGATGTACATATATAACCAAATGGTAAGTTTACTCGCATAGACTCTGACCTAGGAGTCTTGCATTCAATCTTCAAGATGTTAGTTTTATTTGAATATTAGTTTCTTAACCTTTTTCAGGGCGAACTCTGGTGCATTTCCTTGAACTTAAGTCAATTAATTTTGATTATTATTACGAGTCTTACTGCCCGTATGTACTATCCCCGATAACACTAAATAATCTAAAGATACAGTATAAGATTGAATTATAAGAACACCCATCACAATTAGCTGATAGTGGGGATGGTAAACCATTAATGAATTTAAATCAAATTCGAATCTGTCTCTCAAAACCGATGTAAGCGTACCAATTTCAAGTTATGGTCGAAGTCTCCTTTGAACTTTCTTAATCGGTGTATTTATTTCCTGTTATTTCTTTGAGTTGAACACGTTGTGAGGGGACTTTTGTGAGATACGCCGTACTATTACGCAACAAGCACAGCTATACTACATGGCGGTACAGTATTACGGCGTGTGCATGGGCGCAAATACCAGACATCTTATTAAAATAATTTCTGTAGCCCAATTTCAGATGAAGGGAGGTTTTTTGAAAACACAAACTTTTTTTGCGGTCAACATTGATCGTATTTAACTGTAAAATAATAATAATTACCATAGGATTTAGATTATATCTATAAAAAGTGACGGCTACAGTTAACATGGCTTGACATCCGACGTCATTTAGCTTACATTATTATGTAATGACAAATAAAATTTTGCTAATAGTATATCTTCAATACCTCTCCTCAAGTCTAGTCCCTCTTCATGCTCATCATAATCCCAACATCCACTCACGTGACACCTACACACTTTTCATCCCTCTTCACACATCTAGTTTCTTACTCTCTCTCTTTCTCTTTCTTTTACTCTTGCTAGAGCTTGTTTCTGTAATGTTCTTGATCTAAATATTAAAAAACTACTGACACTAGAAAACTTTTTCAGTACAAGCTTGCTCAAGATCTATGAGCAGAGTCTCGATCGTCGATGTGAGAGGAAATATAGGAATACAGTAACAATGTTTGCGTATAATAAAATATATAATTATTATCTTTGCTATTGTCATGTATACAAATTTATTTTAACTATATAGATATACCTACTAAATATCATCATCCAATAGTTTTATATATTTTTCAATTATTTCGAAGGTTTTATTTGATGTTACCCACCTCGGTGGCGTAGTTAGCTAACGCACCAGTCGTGATGAGCTAGACCAGCGAGGACGGGGAGATCGAGGTTCGAATCTAGGTCGGGTGAACTGGGGGTGGTTTTCCCTAAATGGTTTTCCACTCTCCCTACACGCAAATGTGGGTCGACTTCCTCTAAATTCCACCTTTCCAATTCCCAACCCATTAGTGTAATTAGTACTTAAGCACATAGCCCGAACGGGTAGTAAGACGCGGTGCTAAATAAAAAAATATTTGATATTTGCGCTGCTTGTCCAACCGTAGATGTCTTTTTGTTGCGTCGTTAACTGGATAGCATAGAGGTTAGTACATCTGTTTATCTGTATCGCCTTTAATCAGCTCAATTCTACATACATTTTTTTTATTAAAATGGGGGAGAGCTAAAATCAGAAGTATTTTTTGAGCTGGGGGGTGGGAATATTCCATAGTGTGTGCCAACCTTTATAGAACGCAATGTCACCTGTATCGAAATTCACAGTGACAACTTTGAATAACCACTATTAAGGTAGCTGGCACTTTTTTGTAAGGATAAATTTAACTAAAAAAAAATTGATCATGTTGTATCTTTCATTACCTTTCCTCGAAGCAGTGGTGTGTAATATATTTACCCAATTTGACGGTGCTACCTATTTTGAGAACTAAATATCATATGACTTTCGTTGTTTTAGATTTTCAGATTTTTTTTAACACCGCGTCTTACTACCCGTTCGGTTTATATGCTTATGTACTAATTATGCTAATGGTTTTAGGGATTAGTAAGGATATACTTATAGGATGTGTACCCGCATTTGCGTCGAAGGAGAGTGGAAAACTATTTCTGAAAAAAACTCCTCACTACATCCAACCAAGAATCGAACCTTGATCTTACCTTCATAGGCAGTCTAGTCCAATGTGAGAATAGTGCGTTAGACCATGCGGCCACCGAAGCGGGTCAAATTGTTACTGTATATTTAACAGATTGTCTCAAAATATCTGAATACTTTTCAACTTTACAGATCCAGGAGGTTAATTCCAAGCTAAATTCTTAATACTATCATAATAACTGTCCGCATTCCATAATTTATTAAGTCATATAGCTACAGTGGGTCCCCGATTATCCGTCACACACGATACTGGCACATGGTTGGAACTAAAAAAATATCTGACGATAAGAGGAGAAAAAAACTATACTAAAACACACAAAAAACTAGTAAAAACATGAAATATTTGTCTTTCTACAAAATATTGTTGTGTTTATCCTTTACATACAGTGTACCATTTAAATAAGGCAACACAAAACTAGATATTTGATCAGAAAACATAAAGTTATTGCTGGTGAAAAAATTATGTAATATTTTTCCATTTTAAAGACGACATCCTAGCCTTTACTGCTAAGTCTCTTTACTTTTTTAGCCACAAAATGTCCACAGACGTTGAAGTAGGATGCTCCTTCTATATACTGGAGAGCCATATGGAAGCCGAGCCATATCGGATATGCCGAGGTTGGATGTGGGAGGGTCAACTGTATATATAAATATATATATATTTATCTTCCATTTAATTGAAAAAATAAACATCTAACAGGTTTTTAATCAACCTTGAAATAGTCTTGTTTAAATTGTTATTTACCTTTAATGTTAATGAAGTAGAAGTCGAAGTTTCTTGCAAGAGGAAAAACTGTTGTACGACCTCATCTAAGAGAATGGGAAGTATAGATTATTTTACATTTGTCCTAGTAGCCCTTTAATCCGCTAAGTTTCCCGAACTTAAAGTCTAATTTGCATAGAAAGGGCCCCTTATTTGACATTTAAAAATCTACTAAATCTACTTTCACACATTCATACGTCAAATCATGTTGTCTCCCTACAGCCATTACTTTTGAAAGAAATTATCAATATCTATAAAGTGACAGTAATAATTTAGTAAAATGTTATCAACGTTGACCACAAAAATTCTTTTTTTATATAAAATGCCATTTGTAATGAAAATTGAACTTTAGCAATTTTTGGTAGAGCTATTCATTTTAACAGCAATAACATTTGTAGTAATGTTCAGTACATCAGTTTTTATTGTTAAATAATAAATAATCTACGCTAATGTGTTAGGGATGAGGAAGGTTGGGTTTATAAGGGGTGTACCAAAATTTTCATTGCGGCAACGTGTAAAACCACTTAGAAAAAATAAATTAGCACACCCGATCAAGAGTCAAACCCCAATCTCCCCGTCACCCATGGTCAGCTGATGATGGGGAGATCAGAGTTCACATACCGTTGGGATCTACTGAGGGTAGTTTTTCCTAAATAGTTTCCCACTCTCCTTCCACGCAAATGCGGTTAGATTACTTCTAGAACGCTTCGTTTCTTACCCCTACCCCATTAGTTTATCATTTACGCGTATAACCTGAACAGATCTTTAATACGGTGATATTAAAAAACTCAAAATAATTATCCACATTGGTGGCCAAGTGGACTAGGAGGTTAGACCCATATTACACTTGGTTCCCGCTGGCAGGGTGGTCCTGTTCAAAATCCCATCTGGATGCGCTGAGTTTTTTTTATACCAGTGGTTTTCCCTTTATCTCTCCACACTAATATGGGTGCGTGGCCCCTAAGTTATCCTTTTCATCCTTACCTCTTTGATTAAGTAATTAAAAACTATTGTGTTGGAATGATTAAAATTTAAAACCAAACAACTTTAAATAACTCGTGCAACCCTTGTAAACATGAATAGAACATTTTTGATCCAAACTGGATTTGGTCAACCGCTTATTTCGATCGCCAACATCTGTAGCATAGTTCCTCAGCTTTCTAAATACTAAATGGCACCTCAGCGTTCTCGAGACCGGATGAGACCTCAGCGTTCTCGACACCAGATGAATCCTCAGAAAGACGCCTCAGAGTTTTTGACCCCAGCTGACTCCTGAGAGTTCTAGACGCCAGATTAGTCATCAACGTTCTCGATACCAGATTAGTCATCAGCGTTCTCGATCCCAGATTAATCTTCAGCGTTCTCGACGCCAGATTAGTCATCAACGTTCTCGACACCAGATGAACTTACCAGCGTTCTCGACGCCAGATTAGTCATCAACGTTATCGACTCCAGATTAGTCATCAAAGTTCTCGACGCCGGATGAATTTCCCAGCGTTATCGACGCCGGATGACTCCTCAGCGTTCCCGACGCCAGAGTTATCGACGCCGGCGGTCTCGACGCCGGCAGACTCCTCCCGTCATTGTTGAAGACAGGGATAGTAAAAAGCAGAGGAACTCTGTAACTATTTCGATCCTCCCCACTTCCCTCTCACGCCCCAAACTTGGTTTCTGTCACGTTTTCCCCTCCCTCCCTGCCTCATAATACACACAAGATCTCCGAGTTTATTACCTCCTTTAGTTCCAGTTTCCTGTCATTGGATATTTTAAGAAATTTTCTATTTTCTTTCTTCTACTTTTCTATTCCCGTCGTTGAAACATCATGTATTATTTTCAGCTAACGATTTTTTATGTAGGCTATGTTTTTTAAGTTGGACATTTTACTTAAATGTATCGAATGACAAAACACACGTTTTCTTAGACGAATTATAGATTATACAAAAAAAAACCGTTTCAGTAACGGTTACGTTCTAAAAGGTATTGGCTGTGTAAATTCCTTCCTCCAGTTGTTCATTGTGTAGTTAAAATTATTTTATGTAGCTTTGGATATTTGGTTCAAAAAGGAATGATTCTACTGAGGAAGGAAAAAGGTTACATAATGATGAGTTACATGCCACGTACTCATCAAAAGACATTGTTAGGATAATAACGTTTCGAAGATTACGGTGGACAGGACATGCAATGTGAAAGGGAGAATCTAGAATTGTGTTCAGGTTATTGACTGGCATACCCAATGGGAAGAGACCATTGGGAAGACCTGGACTCAATTTGGAGGATAACATTAGAATTAGAATGGACCTGAAAGAGATAGGGTGTAATGCGGGGGACTGGAAATAGCTAGCTCAAGATAGGGATATAGTGTAATAAGGTGAACTGGATAGAACTAGCTCAAGATAGGGATAGATTGTAATAAGGTGGACTGGATAGAACTAGCTCAAGTTAGGGATAGGGTATAATGATGTGGTATAATAACTGTATATAACTAGCTCAAGATAGAAAGTTAGTCAGTTAGGGTATAATGAGGTGGACTGGATAGAACTAGCTCAAGCTAGAGATAGGGTATAATGAGCTTGACTGTATAGAACTAGCTCAAGATAGTTAGTCAATTAGGGTATAATGAGGTGGACTGGATAGAACTAGCTCAAGCTAGAGATAGGGTATAATGAGATGGACTGGATAGAACTAACTCAAGCTAGAGATAGGGTAAAATGATATGGACTGGATAGAACTAACTCAAGCTAGAGATAGGGTATAATGAGGTGGACTGGATAGAACTAGCTTAAGATGAGGATAGGTGGCGTACGTACTTTTGTAAGTGCTGCAATGAACTTTCGAGTTCCAAGTGCCATAGATTATGTAAGTAAGTAAGTAAAGATAAAACCTGTTTTTAAAGAACCAAAAGTGTAACTTCAGTGACCCATTTAATGTTGAATTTCCATATATACAACAAGTTAATTTATAAGATACTACTGTGGTAAAATGTACCTGTGTATAATTCCTCGATATTAAGTGGTGGGGAACTTCTAAAACAGATAATATCCAAGCAAAACACGAATATTGGGTGTATTGCGTATAGTTGAAATGGCAACTACTTTCTCCGGGTTTCACCGAGAGATTTAAGAAGGGTTGTCCTCGAAAATACCAATACCAAAAATGGTACAACAAAATCGTATATCATTTCTCTTAGAGCCAGTTATAATATGTAATAAAATTTTCCAAAACCAGTTATCAGTCTACTCTTAAATAAGTGTTTCTAAGCCTACCTCGGTGGTCTTAGGGTATAGTTCTCGACTCAGGGCTTGATGTTCGCGAATTCAAACCCAGCCGGGAGTCAATATATTTTTATTTAGTGATAAACATACTTAGCACAACTTCTCTAGGAGGGGGAATAAATCCATCAGCCCCATGTCAATTTTGGTATGTTTAAGAACCCTGGAAGGTATGTGAAAATACCTTTCCCGACAAAATTGGTAGGCCCTTTCACTCTCGCTCATAGAAATTCTCGTGTGCTGATATAATTAGTTGGTTCAGAAAGTGCACGTTAAATAAATCAAATAAAAATAAAGCTTTTTTTTAAAAAAAAAACCCTTCTATTTTGATAGAAACACTCTTAAGATGTAAATTTTAAACAAAATTGTCAGAGCCATCCCAAATTATTATTTTTTTAGAAAAACAATCATAGTTCTAATTTAATTTAATGTAAAACGCTTCATATTTTGAAAAAAAAAGTTAAAACTATTTTTTTTAAATCTTGAATTTTCAAAAATATGTTATTTTTAAACTACCAGTAATTTTATATTTAAAATCCAGCTCACGATTTAGCTTTGAGGTTTGACTATTTAACATTTAGATCTCAAGTTTGAACAAAATCCACCCAACAATTTTTGGTTGTACCACCTGGGAAAAACAGTTTTGTAAGATTAATTTTTATTAATCCAAAGGAACATAAAAAAGATGGCTCATAATTTAAAGGATGACAATTTGAACGATTACAAAACTTTCTCTATATGAGAAAGTAAAAAGTCACTTTCAGACTATGGAATAGTTGCGCAGAAATTCATAGATGCCAGAAACCAAGTAGGTTAATAAAGTTACTGGCGGGAGCTGTCCAGCAGTAGGAGAACACAACAGGGAGGAGGAAAATACAAATGCCAATTCGATTTGTTTTCAGACCCCTCATTTTAGATTACTTAATTCGATCCACAAATATTCATTATATACTCATAAACTAGCTACATTTCCTTTCTTGGTCATTTAGGTCTTAATGATAAACCAAATTATGTGGATTTTTGGACTTGTCAGAAAGGAAAATTGCAACTTTTAAACTATGTTTACAAGTCTATGTATAGGTATAGGTTCATAGTAAATAGTTTTGGGTTCGTCCACCAAACTTGTTTACTGTTAAAGGTTTTGTCAATTAAGACTAAGAAAAGCACAATGTCCAGTCCCCGGCCATTAATTCATCGTTATGAAAGGGTAAACCCACATCTCACCAATGATAAAGTTTTCGGCCATACCGGGAATTGAACCCGGGACCCTTAGCTCAGTAAACATACACGCTACTAACTGAACTAAGGTGTCGGATTGTTAAAATTATCATGGGAAGAAAATTAAATTCTCTGCATATACTGGAGAAAAATTTGATTTATATTTGGACAAAATTAAAAATGTTTGCTATAAAATTGGCAATGGAAAAAACGGTGTCCTTAAATCGTAATCCCAATAGGCGTGTTTTCACGGTTGACCTGGTATCAATGTTAACGAAATGTTTATGACCGAGACGATACCAGAGCTCGGTTTGGTAACGCTTTCCTTGACCAGACTAAACATTATGGCTACGACCAAATTAGCTGAGAATTTATACACCAAGTTCAAAATAGCATCACTTCTTGTGTTAGATTTAAACGAGTATAGCTTCGTAGTCATTGGATTTTAAGTTTTTGTAAATTAAAATGAACCGCAATTACTAGTTAGAGATATATGACAGTAAGGAGGTACTTAAAAACAGTTTAGTTATGGATAAAAGAAAGAGGGTTCTATATGATATAGGCCTATTTAATATTACATACGTACTTCATGTTTTCTTAAGGTAATTTTTGTAAAGTTATATTGTTTAGCTTGATATGTTGTGTAAATATTAGGACTAGTCAAAGTAAGCACCAATCTAACTGGGAATAAAATTAAATAGCTCATTTTCTGTCGATTTGCAGTATATGTAGTAGGCTCACATAAATTCACCTTCCAGCTGTTAGATCTACCCTACCCCAACCGACATTTTGATTTAAGAAAAACATCTCAAAATCGTTTTGGTGCTCCACCTTGGTCAGAACCACTTGGTCGTAAGCCCTCGATACCAAGACGTAACCAAGTCAATCGCGAAAACTCACCTAGCAACCAGGGTCTCCTATATTTGTGATCGTCGTCTCTAACCACTCAACCCACGGATACACCAAGGAAAAAAGTTTTCCGAATTGTTTTACATGCGTAGGATGATTCATATTTCAGTTGCGTCGCGTGGTCTTGTGAGCTCCAAATTGAGAGCAAATCCAGTTCGGAGCTGAGCGACCGAGGAAGGTCTTTGTGTAGGACTAAAACCTGTCCTCGGGTTTACAGGGCCACCCGAAGATAGCGAGCAGGTTTAGTAGAACACATGTACCGGCCCCAGCCGGGGCTAAGAACGTGAAACCCGCTTCGGTGGCCGCTTGGTCTAACGCGCTAATTTAGCAATATACTACCCGCCTCGGTGGCATAGTTGGCTAACGCGCTATTTTTGTGTTCAGCTAAACTGCTGAGGATGGGGAGATCGAGGTTCGAGTCTCGGTCGGGTGAACTGGGGTAGTTTTCCCCTAAACGATTTTCAACTCTCCCTTCACGCAAATGCAGGGTCACTTCCTCTAAATTTAACCTCCTAGTTTCTAATCCATCGTCGTAATTAGTACTTAGGCCTTAGCGTATAGCCCGAACGGGCAGTAAGACGCGGTGCTAAGCAATTGACTAGAGACCATTGACGCACTCAGGATTATGGTTTGGGGGTGGGGTTATTTTAAACTGTACTTGAGGAAGTAGTTACATTTAAAAATAGAACATCTAGCGAAAAATATATTTGAACAGACTATAAACTCAACTTATTAAATAAACGAATGTTTATGACGACATCCGCCTTATTATAAATAAAGAACAAACTAACAGTAACATATCACCATCAAATTCACAATTTCAACTAGTCCTTTCATAGATAAATAAACTCAGAAACTATGCCCTATGACACAACGATCGTTCATAAGGAGACCAAGAAATTATCTTGAAAGACCCAGAAGCCAACGTTGGATGTCGCTTCGTGATTGGTCACCTGTAGTGTGGGGAAGATTCGCGAAGCACAGACCTACTGATTGGCCGGTGGGCTCTCCGAATAAGAGAGTTACAGAACTTTGAACTTTCTCAAAAGTTCCAGCTTTTAAAATAAATAAATATAGGATGTTTTAAAGAGTCCATTTACATTTAGGACTATTAATAAATTAATTGTTTCAAATATCACTTTAAAAAATTATGACATAGACACGTCAGTGATTTAATAAAGGTGTTCTTCACGTTATTTTTCTCTCTTTTCCTTCATTTATTTAAAAAAATTATGACATAGACACGTCAGTGATTTAATAAAGGTGTTCTTCACGTTATTTTTCTCTCTTTTCCTTCATTTATTTTTTGGGTTGGGGACTTGAGCCCCTTAGGTCCCCCTCTACCCTCCCACCCGTGGGTGCGCCACCCGACTGGGATCAAACTCCCATTTCCCCGTACTCGGGAGTCTAGCATATTGCGAGAGTAGCACCTTAGATCATGCGACCACCGAGGTTGGTTTAAAACTAGCTCAAGACTGGCTTGTGCACCCTTGAGGACCTTCTTGTGACGTGTCTTGCTCAACAATCAACAAGCGTGGCCTGTCGCCCACGTGGGCCTATTCCGTCACTTTCTAAGGAAACTTTACACGCTGCCTACACGTGTTTCTCTCTCTCTCTCTCAAACATGTATCTAGCCGCTCAGCCTCGATAGCTGACCAACACATTGATGGAACAGAACTCAGAGCACGTCTCACCTTTCAGATAGCACCCAACTAAGATAAGAAGACTATTGTAGCTCGTACAACACATTGATGGAACAGAATTGAGAGACCGTCTCACCTTTCAGATAGCACCCAACTAAGATAAGAAGACTATTGTAGCTCGTACAACACATTGATGGAACAGAATTGAGAGCCTTTCTCACCTTTCAGATAGCACCCAACTAAGATAAGGAGACTATTGTAGCTCGTACAACACATTGATGGAACAGAACTCAGAGCCCGTCTCACCTTTCAGATAGCACCCAACTAAGATAAGAAGACTATTGTAGCTCGTACAACACATTGATGGAACAGAACTCAGATCCCGTCTCACCTTTCAGATAGCACCCAACTAAGATAAGAAGACTATTGTAGCTCGTACAACACATTGATGGAACAGAACTCAGATCCCGTCTCACCTTTCAGATAGCACCCAACTAAGATAAGAAGACTATTGTAGCTCGTACAACACATTGATGGAACAGAACTCAGATCCCGTCTCACCTTTCAGATAGCACCCAACTAAGATAAGAAGACTATTGTAGCTCGTACAACACATTGATGGAACAGAACTCAGATCCCGTCTCACCTTTCAGATAGCACCCAACTAAGATAAGAAGACTATTGTAGCTCGTACAACACATTGATGGAACAGAACTCAGATCCCGTCTCACCTTTCAGATATCACCCAACTAAGATAAGTAGACTATTGTAGAATGTACAAGAGATCGCACCGTAGTGCGGTTTTCTGTATGTCTTCTTTATAAAAAAAAAGTTGGATTTTTACCATAGAAACGCACTTACCATGGTTTTCTATGTTCTGCTTTATAAACAAAACAATTGAATCGATACCATAGAAACGAATTTACTATGGTTTTCTATGTTCTACTTTATAAAAACAACGGGATTGATATTATAGAAATGGATTTACCATGGTTTTTTGTATTCTTCTTTATAAAAAACCATGGGATTGATACCATAGAAATATATTTACCATGGGTTTCTATTTTCTACTTAATAAAGAAGCAATTTTATGTTTTTTCCAACAAAAATAATGAGACCATCCAGAGCTCTTTCTCTCTTTCTCTACAGTAAATAGTAGCGGATATATAACAGTTCAAATTTTGATTAAATAAGTGCAAAAATCATGTAGAAATGCCTATTTTTTATTTCTCTCATAAATATTCCCACGCCTAGAACCGAGAAAATGCATAGTGCATTCCTTAAAATAAATTATATGACGAAAAATATTATACGATCAATAGGACTGAAGATAAATAATTTTGACCCTAGCTCTCAAATTAAGGGTAGTTTACTGATGACTGAATTTTCAAAAACATGAAATATTTTTAAAATGACTTTAATGATTTGGTGCCAAATGAGTACCATGGGAGTGTTTGTCATGATAAATAACACTGTATAATTGTCTTTTGAATAAAAGGTCGTTTGAGGGCAGTTTACCGATGACCAGTTTCTCAAAAACTGGAAATATTTTAAAAACAGCTCTAGTGACTTTATAAATTGTGTCGTAAATAAAGAGGTTTTATTAACGCCCGCCATTTAAGTGCCCTCCTATTCTGGCTCACTACGACAACTAAACAAGAACAGATGAACCTACAAAGGAAACCAAATGAGAGAGAAAAAAAAAAAAAAAAA
>CABFWO010000969.1:147166-176481 GCA_902155825.1 Timema genevievae
CACATTCCGTTAGTCGTTGCTTTTATCATAAATCCTTTGTATAGGCCCTAAAAACATTGACGAAAGACATTTTTACCTATTTTGCTACAAAATGCTAAATTATGCCACAAATAGCATTAATTTTCAGTTATTTAGCATTAATTATTGGAAATTTAGCGTTTTGTGGCATAATTTAGCATTTTGTAGCAAAATAGGTAAAAATGTTTTTCATCAATGTTTTTAGGGCCTATACAAAGGATTTATGATAAAAGCAACGACTAACGGAATGTGGCGATTAGCCGGATGGGCTGTGGAAGGCACAGGATGCAAGTAAAACCCGAGCTGAAGCTCACAGACGAGTGAAACTCAATGATTTTTTAATCACTTATTTCCGCTGAAAAACATCGTTTTATAGAAATTCTCAGCATTTTCAGGGAATTCGCGTCTATTTCGCTAAATAGAATAATTTAGCTAAAATACTCTCAAAATCACGTTTTTCGCGTTAATTCGCGAAATAAAAATTGCTTTAAACACTTTCAAATGCCATGATACGCAAAGAAAACTTATAAATACCCTATTTTTGACCCTTTTTTTTCTTTTCGCATTTTTCGCAAAAGCGAATTTACCCTATCTATCTATCTATATATATATATATATATATATATATTATTAGGTGTTATATCTCACGACAGGTCCATTCCTTTTGTCAGTGACCCGCCTCGGTGACGTAGTTGGCTAACGCGCTAGTCGTGTTGAGCTCGACCGCCGAGTACGGGGAGATTGAGGTTCGAATCTCGGTCGGGTGAACTGAGGTTTTTTTTCCTAAATGGTTTTCCACTCTTCCTCCACGCAAATGTGGGTTCACTTCCTCTAAATTCAACCCTCCCAATTCCTAATCCATTAGCGTAATTAGTACTTAAGCGTATAACCCGAACAGGTAGTAAGACGCGGTGCTAAATATTATAAATTATAAAACTTTTGTCAGTGGACTCATACCACCAATACGAGCTGACCTCTGCCTCCTCCTTAGCTCCCAGGATTTTCTTCTTTCCCTCTAAATTTTTTTTACCCTTTTTGCCATTTTTACACTTTTGACACCTTTTTACCCTAAAATTATTTCTCCCGGGCCAACGCCGGGTACTTTAATGATGCTAGTTAGTAAAACAACATATCTCCACAAGGGTCGCTAGTATTTGCTAAACTCTAGAAAATGTTTCTTTGACGGTCACTAAGTTTTCTCTTTCACTCCCCTCCCAACCAACTAGCCATCACGAAGGGAAGGATGAATAGAATAAATTGTGACCTCAACAGTCACATAATATTACTAGTGCTTTCTAGTGGTAAGATATGGCACTAATGTTTAACATTTCGACTAACCTGTCAATTTTCTAGGAGTCCCTACTGATACCCTACACTGACAATACTTTTTTTTTTTATCAATAATGAATTAATAGGTATCTAATTTATTTAACTCTGAACTACATAATATTATTTACGTATTATTTCAGTTGATTTTTTTGAGGGGAAGGGTATATATACACATACAAGAGCACCCATATGGGTTTTCCAAATGGGGGGTGGATTGGAGTCCCATCTGTCGGGGGAGTGGAACCCCATTCGCCCACACCACCGCATCGAGAGAAAATTTTAGGAATTCACCTTTATGGGAGGGAATTTTAGAGCATCTTAACATAGATCTGAGCTAATTATTCGTAGGCCTATATGAGTTTCAAGAGCCAATTTTAGAGCAAAAACATTTGTGAAAGAATAACAAAATATAAAATTTAACTGTAGATGAACCCATGGAAAAGAAACATTATATTTTTTTATAAGTTTATTAAACAGAACAAAATGAAAAGGAAGCTGTCAAAGAAGAAGTGAGAGTAAATCTACATTTTTAAATTATATTATTTTTGTTAACTATGATATTGATGATTCATAGTTGTTAATAGCAAAATGCAGCCAAATCACAAATACACAATTTTATTTTTTTCATAAAAACTAACAACATCATTATTATTAGCACCGCTTCTTACTACCCGTTCAGGTTATACGCACTTACTCTAATGTGTAATGGTAGGGTGATTGTGAGATGAAATGGAGGACCTACAGTTTACAGTGGAATCCGAACCACGGTGGAGGCCTGGCATTCCACAAATTCACAAGTTGTAGTTAATCCACATCTTGTCAGAGGTGAAGGAAGGGTTTGGTAATCAGATAAATCTGTGCCGGTACCGAGGAGTGAACCCCGGACCCCCAGCACAGAAGTTTGACACCTTACACCTAGACCACCAGGTCAGCAATTAACAACAAACAAGTAAATATTCCAGAGTGATGAGGGGGCTGGAGCCCCCCTTATCGCACATGGTTATATAGCCTTCAAAATTACCTCTTGGCTATAGACATACGTCAAATTATAAGTTCACTTCATGTTAACGTTGTCCAGGGAAAAGCTTTCACGTTACGTTAAGTTAAGAGAAGCGCACCACGTGATCCTTTCAACCAATCATGTTGCGAGCAACGTCAATTTCGTATTTCACTTGTTTGTTTATCGTGTGCAGATTCCTTATTAAATATAGTTCGTTTGTTTTCTTACGTTTTCCAAAACATCGTCGGCTCGTCTCACACTTTTTCTATGTAACTCCAGTTAGCTTTTATTTCAAACACTTGAAGTCTAGTTAACCCTAATTGCTCGAGTTTTTAGTGGTTTTTTTCTCCAATCAGTCAGCTTTCTACGTAAGGTTACGTTACGTTAAGTTAATTCTTATCACCAGTACCCGGATTCTGATGACCTAAAAATGATCAAAGCGTGATCTATAGATTCTAAAAAAAATGCTATCAAATTTACAAAAAAATAGCTAAAAATATCTACAAAACTTCTAATGAATGCACAAGACTAAACTAAACACACACTTTACAAATAGAAATTAAAATATAATCATGCATTAAAACGTTTAAACTATTGAATCCTGTCAAATATAACATTAATTTTTATAAAACCTACTGCCCCCTACCAAAGCAACCCTCTCCAGCCTAGTTGCATTGTCTCACCAGGAATGTGTAGTTTACAAATATACAAGCCTACATTATCTTCTCATGACGTCAACACTTTGCTGGGAACGTTATATTTGGGTCATCATGCATTTATAAAATATTGATAATATTAAAAGCTATTCTTATTCAAGGTTATTGCCTTTGAGTCAAATATGACGCAAACCAAGAAAATTTTACCTAAAATTTCAAAATGACAAATAATGACCAAAAAAGACCCATAAAATATACATTTTTACAACCATGAATAGAATTTATGTACACATGAGGATTGCCTGTGATGCAAAATTAAAAAAAAAAGACATATCATCAAAATCCGGGCCTTGATGATCACACACTATGTTTTGTTTTATATTGAGTTAACATCAAGTGAACTCTAAGTGTATATTAATCCCAGAATAAAATATTGTTAAGCCACTTAAGTCCCTATAACGCACACAGTACTTATTTAAGTGAATATTAACTGAATGCTACGTTACGTAAACGTTAATTTAATCGTGATAATGACATGATGGCTAATGATATTTTTCCATGTCTATAAATAAAAGTTAGTTACAAAATTATATTAAGTTTGGGAAGACACGCTTAAATGACTGAGTAGTCTAACGCGCTACTCTCGCAGTAGACTAGACTGCTGATGACGGGGTGTTGGAGGTTCGAATCTCGGTCGGGCGCACTGTGAGGGTAGTTTATCCAGAATGGTTTTATACGCAAATGGGGGTACACTTCCTCTAAATATAATCTTCCTAGTCCCTAAAACAATTAGCATAATTAGTACGTAGGCGTATAGCACGAACGGGTATTAAGACATGGTGTTGAAAAAAAAAGTTTGGGAAACATTTTAGCTATGGCTTTTTCTCTTAAAACTAAACTGTGTATGTATTTTGTTACCCCCCTCCTCCCCCCCAGTCCTTATTTTGTTCTTTTAAAAGAGTTTTTAGCTTAGTAACATTTAAAATACACGGTGAAACTGAAACTTCCTAACTCGTCTCTTGTATGACGATTAATCATCGTTATACACTCTCAATGATTAATCTACATCGTGATTAGTCTCGTCTCTCGACAGAAAGCTGAGGTAGAATGACGTGAAATGATTTCGTTGGAAAACACGAGTACACACGCCCACATAAATATTGAAATATGAACATAATCTCGGATATCTTAGTGACTGGGAACTAAGGGTATTGGGACGCAAGGGGGGTGGAGTTAGGATCCCAAATTATAACAGCGGAACGGAGATTGATACCTACAGTAAATTACTTACCGTCCCAAATTAAGGTGGTGTATGGGAAACAGTGGAAGGGGACATTAGCTCAGATAAAAAAATGTATCAAGTGTTTTATGTATAAAAAACCTCTTTGCTAAAATAAAAAAAATATCACTTCAATAGAAATGTTAAGTAATAGTAATCTCAACAATAATTATTGAATAACTGTCATGGAATTGTAACAGAAACTTTTTGAAAGAAGAGAAAGGATTTTGTTCAAATTCCGTGATGCCCATGATAAATATTAAATAACTGTTGAGATTACTATTTTTAAAATATTTACCTCTGTGAGAAAAGTGATACGTAATTTCAAACATCTTTATCTCTGTGAGAACATTGATACATAATTTCAAACATCTTTATCTCTGTGAGAACATTCATACATAATTACAAACATCTTTATCTCTGTGAGAACATTGATACATAATTTCAAACATCTTTATCTCTGTGAGAACATTGATACTATATTTCAAACATCTTTATCTCTGTGAGAACATTGATACTATATTTCAAACATAATCTCCTCTGGTGAGAACATTTACATATTATTTCAAAGATCTAAAGTTAAATCCCTATTTTTATATGTCATCTATCATTTTGTACCATTGTAATAGCAAATCCATCACGTTCCCACTAACGCGACAGAATGATCACGTCAAACTGAAATCGGTGTCGTAAGATCCCAGTCAAGAAATCTACCGTGTAAACAATTTTTATCGTCGACACTTCTTTTTTTTATTCTAGGTTGCTTAAGTTCAAACAAATTGTCGATAGATGGCAGGGCTGATAAACCGGATAGTGATGTAACATATTCTAGCAATTCTTTGGGCATTTAAGTTTAAACTTTTGGCGTCGAGAGATAATCTAGGACTAGATCAGGTATTGAGGGGGTGATGGGTTGGGTTACGGTGAGTTAGTTCCTAATAAAGTGTTACAAAACCACAATAATGTTTTTTTATTTTTAAATTATATACTAGATTATAACTAACATAGGGTTTGTTTTTTCCCAGCCGCACTGGTTGAGACATGGAAAAAGGTTCCAAGCCTCATCTTGTTTGATCTTCTGTAGACTGGAAAGTCAGGGTTCATCTAGAATCTAGATATATTGTGGTGTTTTCTCTTTTATATGTTTTATTCTTCCTGACATGCAAATGGGGATACACTTCATCTAAAAATTTCCCCTCTTTATACATGTCCCATTAGTATAAAATAGGTGGATAATCCAGATGGATAGTGATACACGGAGTACGTCTTATCTGAAACTATCCAACTGTCATAGTAGGAGCCTTTTAGAAAATACAAACATGTTTTATTTCAGTCAACATCAAAAACACCTGCTTTGATGGCCGCATGGCTTAAGGTGTTACTTTCATAATATACTAGATTGACGATGACAAAGCGATCGGAGTTCAAACCCCGGTTTGGTATACTGAATGTTTTTTCAAAACAGTTTTTCACTCTTCGTCCACGTAAATGAGGGTACACCTCCTCTAAAACCAACCTTCTTTATCTCTAACACAATCGCCTAATTAGAACATATGCGTACAGCCCAAACTGATCTTAAGACCCGGTGCTAGAAATAAACATAAATAAATGGTACGGTGCATCGCACAGACTTTATTTATAATCTTAAAATAGACATTTACTAAAAACTCGTAAGATTTGTGAAACGGAATAGAAGTATATACATTGTTGTATAAACATTACATAAAATATCATAAATGAAATAATATACATTGTTAGTTACTCTGTGACATAAGGAATACTGGAACACTGTTGAAGAAAAAGTGAGAAAAGATAAATATATTTGTCCACCAAAGAGCATAAGAATCAAATTCATTATCAAAGACCTGCTTATAGCTAATAAATTATTGGTTTTATAAAAATTTATTTCAAATAAAAGATTTGTTATCTTTAATAGTACTCTAATTTTATAATGGTACGTTATTTTGTATCTCAAATAGTTGCGGAGAAATTATGAAAATTGGAAAATTTCCACCATGTAAATTACCCTCAAATTAATTTTTATAAGAGAAAATGAGAACGCCATCTTGTTTATAATGATAAACAATATCCAGATATCAAATTTAATCAAAATCGTTAGAGCGAGTTTTGATAAAAATCGATTTATTCTTTTATTGCCCTTCCTTTCAGTAAACTACCTTTAATTTTAGGACTAGATGTCTAATTCCAAAAACTCCTCAGGGCGACCTTATGGAAACCCCAAATACCAGGTAATAGCCCCATTGGTAAAATAGTTTCGGCTCTAGCCCGAGGTTCAGACAGACGGCATTGCGAAAGCCACTTTTTGTTTCAGGGGGTCATGAAACGTCAACATCTATCAAAATCTCTAGTTCTATTTTTTTTACGATCACAATACTTTCTCTCCAAGGTATCGAGAGTAATTAAAAATATATGTTTTCTTATAGCTTAGAGACTATTGGTTTTATCCAAAATATTCCAACTCAGAACATTTTTATTTTTTATAGTACTAGAACCTTACATTGATAAGTTATTTCGTATCTCAAATAGTTGCAGAGATATTATCAAAATTGAAAATTTCTGTTCATGTAAGATACCAACAACTTCATTTTCACTGAAAAACGACAATTTCCATTTTATTTTCAATGATTAATAGTGTCTAGATAAATTTTTTTGCTAAAATCGTTATAGCGGATTTTGATAAAATATAATTTTCTAGTTATTTCCTTCAGTAAACTACCCCTAATTTTAGGGTTGGATATTTAATTTTTTTTAAATCCTCGGGGGAACGTTATTAAAACCCTAGATACCAAATTCTAGCCCGATCGGCAAAATGATTTCTGCTCTAGGCCAATATATAGACAAAGAGATGACATCCCGAAACCCACCTTTTTGTTTTCAGGTGATTATGAAAGGTCGACATTTGTCTAAATCTCGAGTTTGATTTATTTTGACGATAACAATTCTTCCCTCTTCAAGGGGTTAATATAAAGTAAAAATAATTGATTATATTCTCAATTTTATTTTATAGGCTACTTATTATATATCAGATTTACCGTAATATGTAGGACCTACTTCAGAAATGGACAGGAGACAGAAAAACTAGGATGAAGTTCAAATAAACAAGTGTCCTATTTGACCTTGTTTCCGAGCTATAGTCATGTTTGTACTCCAGTAATGTGAACATAATAGGAAGTGCTCAAAATGGCCACGTTCGGCCTGAATGCCAACCTGCAGTTGTCATGTCGTGGAATGTCTCTTTCAAAAATACCAGGTGTTTGAAAAACCAAGAATGACCCCAAAGAATATACCCAGTCGAAATGTTGAGAGATATGAAGTATGTTATAGAAACAGTTTAGAATCTAAGTTAGGACTTCGATTTTATTACTTAAATAATTCAAGAACTTATGTTTTAAAAATTAAGTTCTTATGAATATGAATAATAAAATAGTATTGTGATACTGAAAGACTCTTGAAAAATTATATATAATCCTAGAAAACCAATTGTAACAAATTTCATAACATTTAAAAATACTTCAATGACTCATAATTTTTCATAAATAGGAGTTGAACAGTCAAAATAACATTGATAACATATTAAGAATAACAATACAAAATGTGAGTTGCCATAAAGATTAAAGTATAAAACTTATTTAAAACAACAAAGTTAAATTTATGTTAACTTCTCCTATCAAATTAAGTTTGTTGAATAATGGTATACATAAACTGAAAGGGTTAGTTTAATTTTATTTAAAAAAAGTTGAGTTGAATTGAAATCTAAGTCTTATCTGAAATTGACATCCCTTTACTCCTTTGCTAATCCAGATCAGGTGGAGAATTCTGGAAGGTTTTAATCCGACATGTTTCTGTACGTCATTTTCATACCATATTATTTGGAAACAGTCAAAGTCGCCGTGTGAAACACAATATGCTTACATGACTGCAAGATGTTAACTCTAGAGTCACTTGGTTGTAACTCGAAAACAAGGTCAATTGATTGGGACACTTGTTTATATGAATTTTTTAAATTGTTTTTATGCATCCTGTGTGGCAGGGACCGCTTCAAATAATATCTCTTTATGACTACGTTTAAGTAAATCTAGTAGCTTTTCTAGCTGTCAGATGTGGCCTTTCCTATAAACATTGGACTATACTTCATAAAGCTACTAGCTCTTCTTTTTAGGATTCGCACGTATATTCACACCATATTTTGAAAAGGTAGTGTTTACTTCGAATGAAAGAAGGTAATTTAATAAGCTTTGTACATATGTTAACTAATCTTCATTTCTTTTCAAATGTTCTGAAAGGTTTTTCCAATTGCGTTCCGACCAGATATTTACCTTTGTCAGAATATTCTTATGTGAAATGTCACTTGTTTCATCCTCCATTGCAAATATTTGTCAAAAAGGATGGTAACATTGTCTTAACAGGTGTCAAGAGTGCTATGAGGACAGTCAATGGCTTTGATAATTAATACAAGGTTTTTGTGGGCTCACGACATCGATATACACAGGTCCGACACGTTAGCTCAGTCGATAGCATGATTTTTTTTTACTGATCTAAGAGTCCCAGGTTCAATTCCTGGCATGGCTGAAAAATTTATCAATAGTAAAATGTGGGTTTCCCCTTTCACAGTGATGAATTAACGACCGGGGGTTGGGTGTTGTGTCTGTTCTAGATTTAAGTTAGTTTATAAGTCATGTGCAGATATGATCAGTCGGGTCAGAAAGTTAACTTAAAATACCTGGGAAAAATAGGCCTATCTAGAGGAAGGGAAAAAGGGGGAAAGTCACATCACACACATTTTCTAGGACAATAACTTTTATATCTCAAGCCCCATAAGAACACCAAAAAAATATATAGCTTGTATTTAAATTAATTATATACAACAGTGAACTCATTTAATCACTATCTAAACTGCATTGAAAATGTATCATAATTGTCTAAAAGATGGTAGCACTGACTCAATTTGTGTTTAAATTGGAATTTCCCTCTTTCCCCCCCTCTGTACTCTTCAGATCTAACTACCTTCTAGTTTGGAAAATATATTTTATACACGTGTTGAGCTCTGATGAAGGTAGGGACGGGCTTATGCTAAGCAACTACAACGATAAAGTTGATTTATACACGACAATATCTCGTCCATGCACTAAGTAAATGAAGATATGCAGTCCAGTTTTCATAGGAAGAACAGCCAGGAAAAGCTACTAGATCCATCTCCACATTTTTTACGTAAAGACATGTGATCTACAGCCGTCATTTTATCAATAACTATAAAATAGTACTAGTAAGATATAATCAATGTTGACCAAAAATAAATAGGATTGTATTTTCTAAAACTCTCTTTCCCAAACCAAACAAATTATTCTACTGTAGATAAGTAGACTAAGAGCGCGACCATACTTGCGTCTAGGACGCCAGAACGCAATACTCATTAGGAACTCTCAAGTTAAATTCCTCACTTACAGAATTACGCCACCTATCCCTATCTTGAGCTAGTTCTATCCAGTCCACCTCATTACACCCTATCTCTTTCAGGTCCATTTTAATGTTATCTTCCCATCTGCATCTAGGTCTTCCCAATGGTCTCTTCTCATTGGGTTTGCCAGTCAGTACCATGAATACGGTTCTAGATTCTTCCATTCGCGCTGCATGTCCTGCCCACCGTAATATACGAGACTCGATTATCCTAACAATGTCTTATAATGAGTACAGAGTATATTATTCGTCATTATATAACCTCCTTCACTCTCCATTATCTTTATTCCTTTTAGGACCAAATATTTTTCCAAGCTTTTTGTTTTCGTACAACCTAAATAGATAGATAAATTATACATACTATATTAATATATAAAAAAATTTTGGTCACAAGTAATACATATAAATCATGGAGTGCCTATTTGAATTTGAGAACTTTGATAAATAAGCAAGATCTATTGGGGCACTTAATTATAACCTACTCTTGTGGGTTGATGGAAAGCCTAGAAGAGTCTAGTTTTGTCTCATGGGAAAGCTATTTTTTTTTATTCCGCCATTTATCCAGATAATTCTTGACTCAAAGTTAGAATATTTATTCGTATTGTCAAATCGTCTTATGAAGTTCAAATAAAATAAAAATTTGATCGACATTAATGTATTCAAGCGCTAAGTCATGTGTTCTGAAGTTGTTAATTCTGATAGTTGGTGTCCAATTTTTATAATGCTGGCTACTTTATATTATATATACATGTATGCTCTTCCCATGGATATTCGACTCTAGTGTAATGTTCCTAGGTTGCGTTAGTTTGTGTGTTAATATACCTATGTGTTTAGAAAGTGTACGAAATGTCCATAGATTAAAGTAAATACTAATTACTAATCCAACGAACGCTCCTTTTTTAATCAACGTGTATGTTGATACAAAACTTATTATAAGCAACATCAGAGGCTACCATTTACTCTTGCAACATTATTATTATTATTATTATTATTATTATTATTATTATTATTACTATCTCCATATCTTTATCCGCAGCATCATGGTTAAGGCGGGCAGGTTTCCACTTCCCATTTTTGGGCGCAAGTCGTCGTAGGTAGGTTCAGGGCGTATGACACGAAAGGTAAAAAGGGGGGAGGGGGAGTTTGCCCACTCAAATAAAACAAACTGATAGAGGCGAATGTGACCTTGCGCGAAGTGGTAACAAAACAAGTGCCCGCGGAGGAGAGTCGGTCGTGGGTTTGATTCCCTTTCTTGGCGGTCCGTACTCTTCGTGGGCGATCCCCTTAAACATTCTCCCCCCCCCTCCTCCTCATCTCCTTTAACTCTAGCAGAACACCATTCTCTTGAAACAATCGTGAAACAATCACAGCGGATTAAACAAATATTCATATTCTCAGAAGCCTTGTGGTCTTTCTGGCGATCAACGTCACACACACTTGTGGTACGGTTTGCAATCAGTCGCAATCACAAGACACATTGTGTTTGTGTTTTTATTTTCCTGCTGAAGCAAAAGAGTGTCGACAGTGAAATGTCAAAGGATGAAACTTCGAAACAATATGACTCCATAATCAAAGTTACATTAAAGTTTAAAAATAATAAAATATAAAATTTATATATATAAACTTTAAGACGTGGCCGCTGTCTGTTGGCGAAAATAGTGCCAGATTCTGTGGATGGAGGGTGTCATACTGTCATGTGATCAGCACGACAAACCCTCCGGCTGTTAATGTCCAGCTTTATAGAACGTAGCCATTACTTCTTTATTCGAGTAGCTCCTCGTTCGCCCTTCCGAAGCTGAGATTGACCCCGTTTCACAGAAAATATGGAGGCACCATGGATCAAACACAGGACCTCTGGATCTGTAGCCAGGAACTCTGACCACTAGACCACAGAGGTGGTCCAATATGACCCCCTGTCCCCCTTAGAAAAATTAGTTTTCTACGCAGTTGATTCCATCCCATCTTAATTACATACTTCCACCTCACCTTAATGACATACTTCCACCTCACCTTAATTACATACTTCCACCTCACCTTAATTACATACTTCCACCTCACCTTAATGATATACTTCCACCCCACCTTAATGACATAGCTACAACCCACCTTAATGAGATACTTCCACCTCACCTTAATGATATACTTTTAACCCACCCTAATGACATAGACTACTTCCACCTCACTTTAATGATATACTTCCACCCCACCTTAATGACATACTTTCACCCCACCTTAATGACATACACGCCGCACTCCTTGAAACACTTTGTTCTGGATCAAAGCGAACTGGCCCTCCAACATTAGGTATGCAGACAACTTCCGAACCTCGCTCTATAAACCTATCACGGAGCTAATTTAAAGGGACGGCCATGTTTGTGACGTCACATACAGACATGCAGTGTGTGTGTTTGCACCGGAAGGGATGGGCTCAGTTCGCTATGCAAATCTCGACGCAGACAACACACACAGCCTCTTGTCTTGGAGAGGAAGCTTTTATTCTAGAGTGTGGAGGAGATATTTAACATGCACCTTACAAACACATTGATTATATCATCCACACGGCTTAAAAATATTACTTAGCCTCGTTGAAAGAACGCTCAATACTATAACATGATTGATTTTGGTTGGAAGCCCGATCTGGAAGGTCTTATTTCGTACCGGAATTCTACTGAAAATAAATGTTTCGGTAGTGTAAAAGGCCTTTAAGAATGGTAGTAAGAAGTCCATTCTGGAAGGCTTTTGGCCCGATCAAGATTTTATTTTACAGTAGTATTCTGGTAGCAATGGGCAAAGATTCAAAACTTCGACTTGGCGTAAAAAAAAAATTTAGCTTCGACTTAGCTTCGCTTCGCTTCGACAGTGAAAATATTTAAGAATCAAATAGCCAAAACTATTATATTTGTTTTAGTGAGGATTTACTCGCATCCAGATATCATATTCTGAAAATTGATAAATGACACCTGGACACGGGAATCGAACCCGGTCTCGGTGTCATTTTTCAATTTTCATAAATTGAAAATATTTTATAACTAAAATATTCAATTTATGTTCGTTTACTGCCATTCTTAGCTGTTTTGTACAGTATATTAAAAATTAATAATAACATGGAAAAACTCTAAAGTAAATGAATTGAATGTTGTGGTAACAACCTTTTTGCTATTGGATATCAGGATGAACCCGTGTATAAAAATTGTAAATATCTTTGTTGGCGCCATCTGGAGTCGAATTATGATCCTCTAGGACCCCCACCCTCCACCCCCCACCATTGCACCACTCTAACCACTGAGACACCAGGGGACGAAGAAACAGGTAATATGCTTCTTACTGCCCATCTGTGCTATCTATCCTCTAGCTCAGGGGTTTCCAACATGTGGCCCGCGATGCCTTTCTTTATCGGCTCACGAAGTTTCTTATAATTATTACTGTAGTAAAATTGATATTTTTAGCCGAGGAATCCATCTCGGGGGGGTAGTTGGCTAACGCGCTGGTTTACTGTTGAGCTAGACTGCCGAGTACGGGGAGATCGAGGTTCGAATCTCGGTCGGGTGGACTGGGGGTGGTTTTTACTAAACGGTTTTCAACTATCCCTCCAAGCAAATGCGGATTCACTTCTTCTAAAGTTCAACCTTCCCAATCCCTAATCCATTAATGTAGTTAGTACTCAAGCGTATAACGCGAACGGGTAGTAAGACGCGGTGCTAATTAATAATAATAATAATAATAACAATAATAATTTAGCTGATAAACAAAAAAGTTTTGACTTGCGTGGGAAATAACTATGAAAGCCCCAACTGTTTTTAATTCAGTAATGAACTTAATTGCGCTTTATTTTTAATACTAACTTGTGAGTAATATTTCTTTCCACCCCTTATACGATTATTATGCGGCCCATCACGAGACTCGTGGATTCAATTGTGGCTTTCGGGGCCTTGGAAACCCCTGCGCTAGCTCTGCTCCCACTAATTTAAGAAAACAGAACGTAGAAAACGAATTTTAAAGAAATCCATCTTCCCCTCCTTTCCCAATCAGTTTGGATAAATAATTGGCAAAAGTGTATAGGAGATAAAAAAAATTGCTGAAAATCACCTCTCCAATCAATACAGCAGGATTCAAACTTATTCCCGACTCCACAGGAATAAACTAACAAAAAAAAACACTCATTTTATTATTGTCTAGCAGTTATTAAATGATTACATTTAGACTGTAATCAAACTTTTATAGGGCGCCTAAACAATCAGTCAGACTATCAATATTAATAAAGTGATAATTAATACTGACAGTCTGACTGATCGTGTAGGGGCAGTACTGATGGACTGACGGCCGGACTGACTTAAATACTGATGTGATCAGAATTTTATAATTACACCAGTGTCAGTCCATCAGTCTTGAAAATGGTGGGAGAGACTGACAGTAGTACTGACAGTAAGACTGACAATGTGCTCACACTTGTCAGTATTTCCTTCAGTCTCAGTATCAAACACAGACTACAAGACATTTTATTATCATCCATGTTGTTGCACGTTGCATGTAGAATATATAATATAATATTTAGCACCGCGTCTTACTACCCGTTCGGGTTATACGCTTAAGTACTAATTACACTAATGGATTAGGAATTGGGAAGGTTGAATAGAGGAAGTGAACCCGCATTTGCGTGGAGGGAGAGTGGAAAACCATTTAGGAAAAACCACCTCCAGTTCACCCGACCGAGATTCGAACCTCGATCTCTCCGTCCTCGGTAGTCGAGCTCAACAAACCTAACGCGTTAGCCAACTACGCCACCGAGGCGGGTTGCATGCAGAAGCTGAGACTGATAAAATTAATGATACGAAGACTGACAGTGTCTCGTTTTAAATACTGATGTGTATTGACATTCATACTGTAAGTCTTAGGACTGACACTCTGACTGATCTTGTAGGGGCCATATTGGGAACCTTCAAAGGAGATTTAAAAAAAACACCAAAAAAACGCCTCAATTCGCAACAGCTTGGTATCGCAACAAAAAATCAGTCTCCTAGGTTTATTTTTAACTAAAGTATTTAACGATTACTTTCCAAACACACACTATATCAGCACAAGACTTACAAGCTAACTTATCTAAGGACAGTATACGTAATGCTACACACTCAGCCCTTGCGCCTGAAACTTAAGATGCCATTTGGTTAGCAAGACGAGCTCATTTGCTGCATCGGTGGTCGTGCGGTCTAGTGCAGGGATGGCAAACCTGTTACTGTCAAGGTTCCAGTAGAGAGGATCATTTTTTGCTATAAAAAAATACAAAATACAATATGCAATACAATACAATACAAAATATAATAGTTACAAAATATTGTCAGCATTGCTTTTCTTTTTAAATTATTTGTTATCTACATCATGTTAAGATATATTATGCGTAGTATAAGAACACGTTAATGTGTATGTGGAACGATTGTGTACTTTAAAGTTTCTTTTCTATCTCTCTCTCTCTCTTCTTTATTTAGTTTTACTTACCTCATTTATTTTAATTTAATTTGTTCATAAATGTAAAATTATTATGTATGTGGGCAATATTTTTTGACTATTATTATTTTTGTACAGATATTATAAATTCATTTTTAGCACATGAGTACTAAATGTTTGTTCTTTATTATTAAGTGGGTTAAGTGTAAGAAAAGGCGCTGGCCTTAACTTAGTTCAAATAAAGACGATATTATTATTATTATTATTATGTTTCCGTAGATATGTCACTTTTTACAGCTATGCTCTTTGGTGAAATGCGATATTCTTTTTTTTTCCCATTATGTTTCTACAACAATGTATATTATTTCATTTTACATATATTACGCGTTATAAGTTTAATTTAGATAGTGAACGAGAAATTCTGTGCGGTGCATCGTGCCATTTATTTCATTAACTTTTGGCTCTAACTCTAATTACATGTACCGCGTCATATAATTATATAATATTCATATAACCTAAGTAATCTACACTGTCTAATAACACGAATATATATTCGTTAGGCCTATATATATATAAATATATATATAAAAATGTTAGGCCTATATATATATATAGGCCTAACATTTTTTGCGGCCCATTTGCTCATGAAAAATATAAAATTAGTTTCACATAATTAAATAATAGAATAAATACGTATTTTAAGTTATCTTATAAACTATTTTTGCTTTGTACGTGAAGAAAAATGTTACGTTTTTATACAAATAATACCTTGAACCGGCAAATGACAACTCCAGTAGACAAGGGAGAGAGTAATATTTCGGGTGCGGTCGAACATAGTCGGGAATGTTCGCGTTGGCTCATCACCTCTGAGAGACTTGGGACGATGAAAGAAAAATATAATCCTAATATTGTGGGTACAGTATTGTAGCCCACGAGCCAACAAGAGACAGAAACTTTGGCCCTTGGACATAAAAAGGTTGAAGACCCGGGTCTAAGGCATCATTCTCGAAACAGACTAAACTTACAATGACAGGGAGATCGTGATTCGATCCCAGTTGGATGTACTGAAGGTGGTTTTTTCCCCTAAATGATGTCCCACTATCCCTTCACGTAAATGTGACTCTAAATTTGACCTTACTCATCCCTAACTTATCAGAATAATTAGTATATATAGGCGTGTAATCCGAACGGATGGTAAAACATGGTGGTAAAAAAAAACACGAGAATAATTTCAGGGTCCCCGAAAGCCCGGGAGGTCCAGGCGCTAATAACTAAGGTGTGTCAAGTGTTTCAAAGACAACAAAGTGAACGATGAGACACAAGTTATCCTAATTGAAAAGTGAACAAAGACTCAGTAGTGCTCGGCCCACCCGCCCACGCTCGCTGTCTTGGCGCCAGTGTGTGTGAAGATGGGCGCGTGGAGGACCCGATAGAGAGGATCACAGATGGCAGCACCTGAGGCACTGGGAGAGGCAAAGGGTGCGAGCTGTCCATCACCGAGGGTTGGCAAAGTACGGCTCGCATGACAGGTGTGGCCCGGTGCAGATCGTCGACCGGTCAGTATCCACTTTATTACTTAGGAGTTTATATTTGAAATATGGAGGAAATGTGTACAATTTTACAGGAAAGAAAAAATTAAATAAAGTATTTGACTAAAAGTTTTATATATTTTTGTCTGTAAAAAACTATTGTTTATTACATTATATCATACAATTAATGCTTAGCTCAAAATAATTAATTATTGGACGCTAGTAAAATAATAAAATTTAATATTTGAAAGGATGAGTGTGGCTAGAGTGACGAAGCAAATATATACTGCGTCCAATTTTCAAACATTTCATGCGGGGGGTCCCTATGACCCTCTTTGGTTTGGGGACCAAAGCTCCTCAAAGCTCTTCTTCTTCTTTTTTTTCAAAGCTATCTCCTTAGACAACTAAGGTTATGCCTTCACTGAAGTCAAATATTACAAAGAAAGGTGGAGCCTGCATTTTGCTTCTGATACCAGACCCGGTTTGAGCACATGACAGGCCTATCCTACTCGGCTCTAATGAGGGTGGTTTTTACCAAATGGTTTCCCACTCTCCTTCCACGCAAACGCGGTTATATAACCTCTAAAATACTTCCTTCCTCATCTCTACTCCAATAAAGTAATCATGATATGAGAGTATGCGTATAAATTGCTGATAAAGAAATAAAAAAGTCGGAAACTTATCTATGAACTTACTCGAAGAATTCTTCATCTGGATTAGTTTCGGAAACTTATTTATGAACGTACTTGAACCTTTCATTGTTTTAATATATTTGTTTAGATCCGTTTGCTTGCTGTTTACTTGTCAATACTTTTTAGAGAACGTGAGTTTCAATACGATAGTGCGTCGTCCTACTAAGCTACAGTAGCCCCATGGCTTCTTTGGTGCTGACTGACAGCTCACAGCGGACAGCTGATGGCTTTGAAAAGCTACCAGACCAAATTATGTATCCCTACGCCGAACCATATGATCTGCAAAAACATGTATTTAGCAGCTGTCACTTCTGACAGTCAAAATTTAGGTATATACCTAAATGTTGACTGTCAGAAGTCAGCTGTGAACTGTCAGTCAACACCAAAGAAGCCATGGGGCTACTGTAAGAGTCCCGAATTTTATTTTGGCACATCCTAAAAACTCAACTTTCTGGAAATTGAATACCTGCATTGGTAGGTGCGTGGGTCTAAGGTGTAATCTCGTCTGGTCTGGTTTTACGGTGATAAATAGGTCAGGAGGGTATTTATTCATAAATGGTTACCCTTTATTTCTCCACCTACGAGTATAATTATTTCTCTAAACTTTACCTTACGAATCCTTATTTCATTTGTTTAGTTATTAAAAGAGGTTATACCGGATGGGCCGATTAAAATAACCTTATTGTATTAATGATTGTTTCAATCTTTTGAGGGGTGACCTGGTGGTCTAGGGGTAAGGTGTCAGACTTCTGTGTTAAGGGGTCTGAGGTTCAATCCTCGGCCTCGGCACAGATTTATCTGATTGCCAAACCCTTCCTTCCCTACCATTACACATTAACGTAAGTGCGTATAACCCGAACGGGTAGTAAGACGTGGTGCTAATAATAATAATAATAATAATAATAATAATAATAATAATAATAATAATAATAATAATAATAGGAATCTTTTGAGCAAATAACCTACGAATTTTAATACCACAACTAAATAATCCTATTTTTTTTTGCACCAAGTCTTACTATCCGTTAAGGTTGTACGCAAATGTAGGCCTACTAATTTTGCTCATGTGTTAGGGATGAGGAAGATTTAATTTAGAGGAGGAAGTGTACCTGCATTTGCGTTGAGAGAGAGTGAAAAACTATTTAGGAAAAGCCACCTTCAGTATATCCGGCCGCGATTTGAATTCAGATCTCCCCGTTATCGGCAGTCGAATCTATTGCGAGAATTACCCTTTAAACCTTTCGAGCACCGAAGTTGGGAATCGCCCTTCTAGATTCCAAACTAATCTCCCCACCCCTGAACTCTATCTCACGATCATTGTGCACTATGTGCCCCTTGTGGACGCACCTACCAGAGAGGTTGCAGCATCAGATAAAGGTAGGTCTCCTCATAACACACCTTCGCAAACCAGGGTCTGTCAAGGTCACCCCAACCTTCAGTCTGGCCTTGCCACTTTTCCTACCAACCAAACATCCTGGGGACCATTCCCTTACGTTACGATGGTCTGAACACTATAGTAAGAACCAAGACAGCCCAGGAGGGGATGAGGGAACTCAAATGGGCCACTTTGCCCCAAGTCCCCCGAAGGGAGGACCTCACTCGCCCAAAACATCTTTTTTTACAGTAGCATCCACAGGAAACTTGCAAAGAAGGCAATTAAAAAAGATCAAACGATTAATTCAAACTACAAACAATGTTGAACAATTTGTAAATAAATTCAAATTAATGCACCCTGAAACATAGAAACTATTTCCTGAGTTGTGTATTTTCCTAAAATTATTAATATTATTGGTGGTCTCAGCTACATCTGAAACCGCTGAAAGATCATTCTCAGTATTACGTCGAGTAAAAACATACCTCCATACAACCATGACACAAAAAACGTTTGAATCATATGTGTGTTTCAGGTTTCAAGTTTTTGGAAAAGTTGCTTGACACTGACTCTTTCTTTTGAGTTTTCTGGTGACCTGGTGGTCTAGGGGTAAGGTGTCAGACTTCTGTTCTGGAGGTCCGCGGTTCAATCCTTGGTCCCCGCACAGATGCATCAGATTGCCAAACCCTTCCTTCACCTCTGACAAGACGTATATTAATCAAAACTTGTGAATGTGAGGAATGCCAGGCCTCCACCGTGGTTCGGATTCCACGTTAAACTGTAGATCCTCCATTTCATCTCACAATCACCCTACCATTACACATTAGCGTAAGTGCGTACGACCCGAACGAGTAGTAAGACGCGATTATAATAGTAATAATAATAATAATTTTGTGTTTTAAGTGATACCTAAATTTACAGATTGCATTTTTCTATCTTAATCTTAATCAAACACTATTTAGACAATCTTGTCAAACCATCAATAGTATTTTGTTCAGACTAATAAATCATACAGCATAGATATATTTTTAAAGTATGTTGTTCTCCCATTCATTGTCTCTCCATTTTTGTTTTTTAACAAACCTAGCATCCCCCTCCCCTCACCCTCTGGACAAAAAGGTTCTGGTGCCCCTGATTTATATCAATAAAATGAAGAGAGTGTCTGTCATAAGCATTAAGCGATATCTACCGCATGCAGAGGTCTGAAATTTTAAAATTAGTAGCGCATGTGAAGTGAATCTAACAATTCGGTCCATCTTTCTAACCCTATGTCTGTCTACCTATCTGTACCAAGGACTACAGCCGAAATGGTTTTACGGATTTCACCCATACTTGATATTCAGATGTTATTTGGTCATACCTCAGGGCCAAAGCGGTATTTTTATTCTACTCCTAAAATTAAGGGTAGGTTACTGATAACTCATTTTATAAATTTTTCAAAAATGTCTGAAACGATTATATTCAAAATATGTATTTGAAGACTATTTTACATGACAAATAACACTATATACTTATTTTTCAGAGAAAAATTGATCTAAGGGTAGTTTACAAATTATAGATTTGTGAAAATTGTAAACATTTAGAAAATGGCTTTGGCAATTTTATCTGGGGTCTGTTTTACATGATAAGTAATAATTTATATTATTTTTTTTAAATTCATTTAAGATGGTTTACTTATGAATTAGTAAGTGTGGTTCACCATCTTAATTTATGATGAGAACGCAGCACTTTGTAAACTCTCATTTGAAAAGCATTTTTAAGTGAACCACAGAAAAGAAACATCCAAAAGGCTATTTTAATAAGTTCTTGTTTCACTAATGTTAAAACGATTAAAAGAAGAAACAAATTAAAAACAAATAGTTTGTTGTGAGAGCTTTGACTGCAAAAAGTGACATCAATTCAGCACATGGCCTTGCAGATCATATGGTTTGGTGAATGGATACATGAGAGTATATCTGGTAACTTTTCCTAGCTGTCACTCAGCTACACTCCCACAGTAGATAGGGTATATTTTAGGTTGTTTACCAAAGTAGCAATCAAGTAACACGGAATTACTAAAAGTACGGTGCAGATGTAAAGTGTGAAGTGGACTACATATTATGGGGAAATAAGAGGATGAGAGGTAGTATTTAAAATGGAGGGGAAGGTGTGTATCCGTCACTTCTACATGACAGCGCGAAATAGGTATGTGAGTCATATGAAAAGGTGGAATCTCACTGAACTAGTGTTTACTGAACTAGGAGCGTCACACACTCCCTACACGGCACAGCCAAATGATGGGTTTTGCGAACAAGGTGTTCCTAACACGTTACCTGTTGTTTGACCGTGAACCTTAACTGAACGGACACACCCTAAACGGACAGCTTGGAGCATTTCACGACACGCGAACCTAACTTAAATAACATGAGTCAAGGTAAGTGTTTTTACACACAAAAAAACTTTTTTGGACAAATAAAGTAAAATATTGTTTCTGTGGATGTGTTTGGTTTAAAATTTTTCACAACAGTTCTTAAATATTTGTCATAAGCATAGCGGCATTTTACCAGAAAATGTTTTTTTTTAGCACCGCATCTTACTACCCGTTTAGGCTATACGAATATGTACTTTTTATTTATTTATTTATTTAACACCGCGTATTACTACACGTTCGGGTTATACGCTTAAGTACTAATTACGTTAATGGGTAAGGAATTAGGAAGGTTGAATATAAAGGAAGTGAGCCCGCATTTGAGTGGAGGGAGAGTGGAAAACCATTTAGGGAAAACCACCCCCAGTTCACTCGAGCGAGATTCGAACCTCGATCTCCCTGTCCTCACCAGTCTCGCATATGTACTAAATACGCTGGTGTGTTATGGATGAGAAAGGTTAAATTAAGATGAAGTGTATCCACATTTTCGTGGAGGAAGAGCGGAAAACCATTTAGTTAAAAAAACGCTATCAGTCCACCAAACTGGGATTCTAAACCCGATCTCCCCATCATCGGTAGTCAGTATTAGTCAGTAGTATTGGACCCGCTTTGATGGTTGCATGGTCTAACGCGCTACTCTCGCAGTGAACTAAACTGCCCATGACGGGGAGATCGAGGTTCGAATCATGGTCGGGTGTAATGAGGATGTATTTTCCGAAATGGTTTTCCACTCTGCCTCCAAGCAAGTGAGGGTATATCTCCTATTAATATAACCTTCCTAATCCCTAAAACCATTAACGTTACTATTATATAAGCGTATAAACCGAACGGGCAGTAAGACGCGATGCTAAGAGAGAAGTAGATTGGGAGAATGACGACTTAACCTAGGTTCATTCTTGTATCAGATCCTCGTATCCTCGACGGGATCATGAAAGGGATAGGGGGCGGCCAGACTGGGTGAGCGAGCGAGCGACTGAGCGCGCACGCTTGAAAGAAAGAACTGGCTCTATTTTTCAAGCGCGTGCGCTCGACCCAGTACAGTCTAGTTTACAGGTGCTAGGCAATATTATTGTATGTTGGTTCATTGAGTGCTAGGAAAATCTCATTTTGACATTTTTATTATTATCGATAGGTTCAGCACACTTGCTACTAACGGCCTAATTTAATTGGTCAGATCATAAACCATACATATATATGTAAAACTGATATGTTAAAATACTTCAATATTATCAAAGTAGGCCTTTACAAATAACAATCACCATTAGCATGGAGAGAGGACGAGAAAACCACAACAATAAATCACTTGTTAAAACCACCCTCAGTTCACTGAGCCAAGATTCGGAGCCTCCTCGTCAACAACTAACGAGAGGTATCAGCTAATCACGTGCTCGCCAGTCTGTCCACCCAGTCGCTCGCTCGCACGCTCGCCAGTCTGGCCGAACCCATACGCGTACCATATGCGTCCGGCTTCTAGTCTAATTAAATGTGTCGCCTTAGCATCAAAGGAAGCAAATGGGTGAGGATACGACATATCTGGATGTGAGATCCGAACCAAACATTGTCACGGGTTGGGTTTTACCGGTTACCCTTTCTTATTCCACTGCTACGACACACCAACGATGGTATCTGTGAGTCGCAACAATGATCGCAACGGAACGAGGGTTGGAACGACCGAAATCTGGTCTCAACCAGACCTGTGTTTATCCTCACCAGCCCTAGTCCTGCTAGCGTTGGAGATATGACATGAGGGTAAGATACAAGTGGGTGTAGGGGACGCAAGCTAAGGTCAGTGTTTTTGCTCTTTTTATAGCAAAACTTTTTTTGGCCGAAATAAATAAAATATTGCTTTAGTAGAAACTGCTAGTTATCAATGTGTGCAGGCGAACAAGAAACCAACAAGGGCATCTTTAAAAGATGACATTAAAATGTGGCTAAGAAAGAACAGCGTATCATTCACTGAAGAAATGAGAAAACCAGACTTAATTGAACTTGTGAAAAGAGCTCCTTGTGAGAGGAAATACAAAAGTTATGAGATAATAAAAGATCAAGGCTATGATATTTTGCATATGGCACCTTATCACGTTGATCTTAATGCAATCGAAATGCTTTGGATCTATGTAAAAGGACAAATGGGCAAATATCTCTCAAGTAATTCTCTTGAGGGCAAAAAAAAAAATAGTTTTGTGAGAAATTGTTTCAAGAATACACTGCAGAAGAATGGAAAAAGTACTGTGACCATGTTCACAAACTTGAGGATGACTATTGGCAAAAAGATGCGTTGATAGATGAAACGATTGAAAGATTCGTAATTGTTAGCGAAGAAAGTACAGATGATTCTAGTGATAGTGAAGCTTCCACTGGTGAAATGCTATAACTGGAGTCGAGTTCTTCAGACTGGTGTAATCGCGCCTTTCTGTCAATTCACTGTGCCAGTCAACTTCTTGGAAGAGGGATAAGCTTACAGTCATTATAGCGCAAGGTTTTTTTTTGAAAGTATTCAAGCTATATGTAGATAGGTTTCTTCGTCCATACGCAAATAGTTCCGAAAATAATTTGGATCATCCCGCAATTCACGAATTAATCTGGTATGTGAAAATTCTTCTTATTTTAGGATCCAAGATTTGGTCCACCTTCGACTTTTCTTAGATTGTCTTAGCTTCTTATTTACACAACACAAACCGATAACTAATAAAGTAACTCTTCTCTATCCATTTGTCTCGGGCAAACTTGGAATGTAGTAAAAATTCTTCACTACTGAGAAGAAATCTTCTACAAGAAGAAACTGAAAACTATTGAAGCAAGTAAAAGTTTGCGCAAATGTAACTGGAAGTATAATCGGGTAGGCTTGTGTAAATCAATTTGCACGATATCGTTTGAGCGTTTGAACGCAGCTTTAAGCTAACCATCTGGCCCACCATTCTAGGACAGTGTCTCTCAATCTTTTGCCAATAGCGGATCACTTGATAAACGTTCGATGCAAACGAGGACCAGCCACGTCAATATACTATAAACCTGTCGCTTGTTGAAGCAGGAACTTTTCTAATGAAAGTGTTTATCAAGCAGTAAGGACAGCGTTCTACTGTCCAGTTTCTATTGGAAGAGCCTTCCTTATTTGACAGCTAGAAACGATACTAAATCTACTGTCAAGTCACGCCTTATGCTCAGTCACTTATGAATATCAGCTCTTCCGAAGAACATTTTACTGTTCTTGTAGAACAAAGTATAACTGACTTGTCAATAAGTGTAGGCCTACTCTTCTGATTAAAAACCTCTTGTAACTGTGAAACTTACAAACAAACCGAAACTTGGACCATCAGGAAGATACTTGGATAGCTTTGAAATGTGGTACTGGATAAGACTTGAGAAAATCAAGTGGACAGACAAGGAGACAAATGAAAAAGTCCTAAGAAGAGCGGGTGAGAAGAGAACAATTTTGAATGTGATTCTTCAGTATAAAGCAAACTGGATCGAACACATCCTTGGGAAGAACGTTCTTCTGCATGACGTCATAGAAGGCAAAGTCGAGGGAAATAGGAGCTTAGGAAGAAGGAGGACTCGAATATTGGATGACTTGAATAAAAGTAGAAAATTCTGGGAGGTGAAAGAGGAGGCAGAAGACAGGGTATATTGGCGCCCTAAGTTCACTGAACAAATGACTGGACCTGTCATAAGATAAAGCGCATAATAATAGTAATAATAATAATAATACTACTACTACTAATAATAATAATAGTAGTGATAATAATTTCAATTTCAAATTTCAATTTCCTTTATTATAATGGTGGCTAACAGTCGTAAGACCTATAACAGGCCAGCACTGAAAAGTACACAAGTACCTTACAAATATATATAATTACACGAGAAAATAAGATAAATAATAATAGCTAAATAATTATTACTAATGATGAATAGTTGCGAAAAAAGTAATTAATAATGATAAGAATAAAAAATAGCAATAATAACTAATAACTAAAGAATAGTTAAAAGCAGTAACAATATGCTAAAAATAAATCAGAATATTGTAAATTTAAATACTATAAGCAGAACCTTTACATGATAAATTATTGATATGGGAGTTCCTTAAATAACTCTTCGGTTTAGCTTTTCTTTTATAATAGAAGTCGAATTCGACAAATCTAAAATTGGTGCTATGGATACAACGACAATTTCGGATTACGAGAAGCCCAATAAGGGATATGAACGCCTACATGATCAAGGGCAAATTTGCAAGAAATTTTGCTATTGAAAATATTAAAAACAAAAAGGGCAACACAATAAAGTCTACGCGAGAAGAGAGTTTGGAGCCCTAAGAGGTTTAGAATTCCGTCATAATCATAATAAATCCGGTTAGTAAAGAATTTATCATAGCACGCAACGACAAATTTTCTTTGAACGTTTTCCAACCTAAGAGAGTCAGTTAAAGTAATGGAATTCCAAACAACAGTAGTATATTATAACTTAGATCTAACCAGAGCGCAGTACAGACATAAAAAAGTCAACTTTCTTAAATGATGAAGTAATAAACTTAATAAGTACAAGTAATTTCAATGATTGGGAAATTACATGGTCAACATGATAGTGGAAATAAAGTTTGTTATCCAGGAGAACACCAAGATCATTAATATAAAGGGTGCGATCTATATTTTCACTGCCCAATTTATAAGTAAAAAAGAAAGGACTAAATTTCTTAGTAAAATATATAGATTTGGTCTTAGATTTATTAATAAACATTCCATTTTTCAAAGACCATTGTAGAATACCATTTATATCATTTTGTAAATCTATACAATCTGCAATTGATGTGATAGTTTTAAATAGTTTTACATCATCAGCAAAGAGTAAATAACTAGACGAGCTCAAATATTTACCAATGTCATCAATAAACACATTAAAGAGAAGAGGACCTAAATTAGAACCCTGTGGTATGCCACAGGGGGCTAAACATATATTTGGGTTGTGTGAATCAATTTTAATAGTGAATGAATGATCTTTCATTCAAATAACTGCTGAACCAATTTACATATGAGTGAGAAAGTCCAAAATTACCAAGTTTAGAGAGAATAATACTATGCTGACATAAGTCAAATGCCTTACTTTGGTCAAAATAAATAGCATCAACCTGATCTTGGGCAGAGACTTGAGGGGCAACATGCCCAAGAAATTCTACTAAATTAGTGACAATAGATTTATTTTTTATAAAGCCATGTTGATTATCTGAAAGTAAATTTTATTTAGGTTGGTGGAAAGTATGCTCATGTATGATTTTCTCGAATACTTTGGAGAAGTGTTTAAGAGAGTAATTGGTCTATAATTACAAGCTTTTTTTTGCCCCTTTTTTATAAATAGGTATGACAACAGATTGTTTCCATGTAAGAGGAAAAGTTTCATTTGATAGGTTAATGTTAAAGATATAGGCTAGCAAAGTGCTGAAAATGCTGGCACAGCCTTTAACAATAAAACTTGGAATTCCATCTGTCCCGGCACATCTAGAAGAACTCAATTTTTTTATAGCATTAGCAACATCCAAGGATGTAATGTGGCATGGATAAAAGGGCGCACTAGTCTCAATAACGGGGCAGGGTAAGACAGGAAAGGCTGAATTATAAACGGAATGAAAGTAGGTCCCAAACTCATTAGCAATTACTAAAGGATTCGCTATAATCTTGCCATTCATTTCTAGGTTAGACGCGAAAACTTTATTCACACGATTATTTTTAACAAATTTCCAAAATTCTTTAGGTTTGAATTTAATACTATTTTCTATTGAGTTCATCCAATTGGCTCTGTCTTTAATCAAAGTAGTTTTAACTAATTTACGAAAATGAGAAAAATGTGTTTTTTAAAACTTTTTTATTTTTTTTCCTAATATAGTATTCAAGAGTAGAAGAAAACCAATTCGGAAATTTTGATGAATTAAGAATAGTAATTTGAGGAATATTTGTTTTGATTTTCCTTTGGACTAAATTGATAAAATTATCTACAGCCAAATTAACATCCATAGTAGAATAAACACAAGACCAATCAGCAGCGGCCAGGTCATTGTAAAGATTAATGTAATCACCACGTTCATAATCAATATATGTGGTGGGGGTGTCATTAATTTTAGTAGCAATAAATAATAATAATAATAATAATAATAATAATAATAATAATAATAATAATAGTGAAAATTTCGACCTCGAGATTATGATGAGTCTTTAAGTTTTATGTGTCCCACAGCTTGAAAATAATCATCTCTGTCCTTGGGGTGTAGTTTGGATTTTGATTGAAGTGCTCAAATAAAAACAGAGTTTAATATTGGGTAATTTTAGAAAATTGACATAACAATATCTGGGAGGTCTTTACATGAATATCATTTGAGGTTAGATTACTGATTACTTTTTTTTTAATAGAATAAACTATTCGAGAAAGCGAATACGATTGTGTCAAACCATTCGTTTTGTAGAGATCACCTGGCAAACTGGGGTGGCCCACGCACCACAGTTAGAGAAACAATGCTCTAGATTCTAAACCAACGATTTTCAAACTTTTTCAACTCACGGCACACGGAATAAAACACACCATAAGTTTTTTTAAAGAGATATTTTATAATTAAAAAAAACCGCTAGAATGTGTCTAAAAATTAAATAACTAAAATTCTAATAAGTTAATTGTGTTATTTTCAAAATTAATATTTACTAAGAATTTTATAATATCTATTTTTTTTTATTCCTTAAATTTCTTTTCTCGTTCCTATTTGATCTCCTCCCAAACTCCTGTGGCACACCGTGGCTAATATATACGCCGGGGCAAGTTTTCATATCTTAAACCTCTAGCGCCGACAACCTCAACCAGTCAACAGGACCATTTAATATTCAAATAACCCTGTTTCCTTTAATCCAGGACAGGTCTCCCTACAAGGAATACACGTCACCAAGCTTGATTAATTTTAACCTTGGGTTAGAATGAAACTATATATATATAAATTCCACTTTGCCGATATAATATATATATATATATATATATATATTTACAGGGTGGGATAGAAAGTGTTGACACATTTAACAAAATTATATATTTACTATTTCAACTAACTTACTAAATGCTTCAAATTAAGCTCAAAATAACAAAAAAAAATAATGACGATTTTATACATACAAGTATCCTTGAATTTAAAAATAATTAAGGTCCTTAAGATAGCCACCATTGTATATGCACTGCATTGTTGTTATGCGCTTCGCGAATCTTGACATGACTTTACACAAATGTATCTTGTTGAATTGCTTCAATTTCCACAACAATTCTTTCTTTTAAGTTCCTGAATTTTCCTCGGGGTGGTCGCGTAGACATGCCCCACAAGATGGGAGCTTGTTAAGTCTGGTGAATATGGTTACCAGGCGATGTCCCCAAGTCGTAAAATGAGGTGCCCAGGAAACATTTTGCGAAGCACCTCCATTGATGTTCGGGCTGTGTGGACCCCATTTTGTTGGAACAGCAGGTTGTTTACTTACATGGCCTTACGTTGCAGTTTAGGGGTCAGACAGGTCGGACATCAATGGAGGTGCTTCTTAAAGTATTTCCTGGACACATCGTTTCACAATTTAGGGACATCGCCTGGCCACCACGTTCATCAGACTTAACAGCTCTGGATATTGTATTGTGTGATGGAAGTTGAAGCAACTCAACAAGATACAAGCGCATACAACAAGGTATTCAATATAATTTTGGACATCTTAAGGAAATTATTTTAAAAAAATATTTCAAGGGTATGTAGACAAATTTTCGCTTTTTATAGTTATTTTAAGTTTAATTTGAAGCATTTAGTAGTTAAAATAATATATATAGTGATATTAAATATGCCAACAATTTCTGACCCATCCTGTACAAGGGGTACACACAGGGTCACACAGATGATTCAGAGGGGGGGAGGGAGGGGCGGTGAAGAAAGGCGAGGGATGAGACAATGACATTTTGGGGAAACCTTTTTACAAAAAATAATTAACTAATAATTAAATTAATGTTGTGAAACATAATATTCAAACTACGTTCATTTTAAAAATATAATTATATAAAGCAGGGGCGGCCCGAGGTTTTTACGCCCGGGTGAAATTGCTTTTCACCCTCACCCCCCCCCCCCCCC
>CABFWO010000969.1:176939-220813 GCA_902155825.1 Timema genevievae
TATGAGTTTTGGGGATTATTTTCCTATCATGTCCAGGTTACGTTAGGTGAGAAGTTATGAGTTTTGGGGATTATTTTCCTATCATGTCCAGGTTACGTTAGGTGAGAAGTTATGAGTTTTGGGGATTATTTTCCTATCATGTCCAGGTTACGTTAGGTGAGAAGTTATGAGTTTTGGGGATTATTTTCCTATCATGTCCAGGTTACGTTAGGTGAGAAGTTATGAGTTTTGGGGATTATTTTCCTATCATGTCCAGGTTACGTTAGGTGAGAAGTTATGAGTTTTGGGGATTATTTTCCTATCATGTCCAGGTTACGTTAGGTGAGAAGTTATGAGTTTTGGGGATTATTTTCCTATCATGTCCAGGTTACGTTAGGTGAGAAGTTATGAGTTTTGGGGATTATTTTCCTATCATGTCCAGGTTACGTTAGGTGAGAAGTTATGAGTTTTGGGGATTATTTTCCTATCATGTCCAGGTTACGTTAGGTGAGAAGTTATGAGTTTTGGGGATTATTTTCCTATCATGTCCAGGTTACGTTAGGTGAGAAGTTATGAGTTTTGGGGATTATTTTCCTATCATGTCCAGGTTACGTTAGGTGAGGAGCTATGAGTTTTGGGGATTATTTTCCTATGATGCCCAGGTTACGTTAGGTGAGAAGTTATGAGTTTTGGGTATTATTTTTATATCACGCCCGGGCTACGTTAGGTTAAGTTGGTGCTGTTTGGTGCCCCCTTGAGCCAGCGCCCCGGTTTGCCTGGCTCTTAAGCTGCCTCTGATATAAAGTTTCCATCTAACTAAAGGCCAGTTCTCACGTTTCATTTTCAATGAATCATTGAAAATGAATACAAAATGAACGTCAAAACACTCATTTCATTAGACAGAATCATTATTAAAAGCTTTCATTAAAAGTGAAAAAGGAGTTATACTTTTCTTAATTTTTAAATATCTTTATTGAAAAATTAAATCAAAATGAACGGTGAAAACATTTACAAGAAATATTGAATCCATTTTTCTTTGACTGTAAAGTTTTATTTAAATTCAACGCCACCCCGCGACCAATTGAAACCTTATATTGGATTTAATCCCCATTGGTTTACTAATTTATTCTAATGTCGACATCTGGACACGCCAGACAGCCTTTAATGAAATGTGTGTGTTGATGCGCTTATTTACGTTTCTTCTTTATTTAATATATTTTATAACTCATGCGATGACTGCACAAATATTTCACAAATCACAGCTCGTATTTATTTAAACGGCGCCATTTCTATAAATGAAACAGTAGTTGATCAGGCTCATCATGAACATCATGATCAATGACTAGAGCCCCGTAAAAAATGACGAGATGCAATAAAGCGAAAAGTGCCATACTAAGATGGAATCAAGTACGTTTTCCTTTGATAGTTTTTAGATATGATTTACTATGTTTTTGAAAAGCGAAATAAAAATAAAATTGTCTTGTTACACCTACTGTCCTCCTATAAAACGAAATAATACCGCTTTTACAATTTAAAAAAAAACGAAATTAAGAAGAAATTAAGCAGAAATTTTGACCATGCTGTAATTTTATTAGTATTTTCTTGTAGTGTAAGCTAACTTTAGGCAACAAAATTGTGAAATATGCAGACAAACTTGACAAATAATTTTAAACAAATATATAAGGTTTCAATAATAAATTTTAATTTTGTATACATTGTCTCAATATGTAAACAACATTTAAACACCTCCGATAGCATGTAATTTTGAATAAACATGAAATAACATCGCAAAGTGAGATTTAAAAAACAAGATTTAGCTAAAAATAAAACCATTTTTACGGGGCCCTATCAATGACAAATGTGAACAAATAATTTTAATTTTAATTTTCATGAAAAATGAATCATTGGAAACGAATCATTAAAAAGCGACACGTGAGAACTCGCTTTTTGCTACATTATTCTTATCTTTTAAAAACTGTCACGACATATTAAAAGAGCCGCGTTCGGAAAACCCGTGAGAGTTGATATCACGACCTGCATCGGTGGGCACGCAGTCTGAATGTCAAGCTCATTTAGTCTGGTTTGCAACTGACGGAGAGGTCGGGCTTTGAAACCTGCCTGGGTGTACTAAGGGTGTTTAAAAATGCCCTATATTTCCACGCAAATGCGGGTACATTTTATGTATAATTTTACCTTACTTATCCTTACTATCTTATTGTATAGACGCAGATAGCCTGGGCGGGCAGTAAGACGCGGTGCACGAATAAAGCAACGTATATTGGTCTATATGGAGTGTATCTCTCGCGTCAACGCGCTATACGATTTATTTAAATAAAACCCCGACCTGCTTCGGTGGCTGCATGGTCTACGGCGTCATTATCAGGCTAGTTTATAAAGCCGATGACAGAGATATCGGGGTTTGAATCCCGGTTGAGTGTAATGATATTTGTTTCCTAAATGGTTTTCCACTCTCCCGCTATGCAAATGCGGGTACACTTCCATTATTTATCTAAATTCAATCGTACTCACCTCTAGCTCAGGTAGTCAGAGCAGGCAGTAAGACGCGGTGATAAAAAAATACACCCCTGCTATAGTTCTGTCCCATCGCCACTGTTTGGTAAAGTCTATTCGCCAATGGAGTGGTGGTTAAATGACAGCTAGCAAAAGCTACCAGATCTACTGCCATGTATCCATTCGCCAAACCAAATGAATTGCTAGGCCATGTGTTGAGTTTCACAGCAAACAATTTATTTTTATTAAAAGTTTTTTCTTTAACCATTTTTTCCATTATTTAAACATGAACATATGAAAATAACCGTTTGGATGTTTCTGTGGAAGTGGCTTCTGTGGTTCATTTAAAAATGCTTTACAAACGAGAACTTCTAAAAGGCTGCGTTCTCTTCACAAATTAAAATGGTGAGCCAGGCGAAACGTGGGCCGTTGATGACGTCATACAAAAGGCGTTCGGTTGTGTTTATACGCATATTTTTTACATAGTAAAAACTTTTTATTTTCGTATGGTTCTAAGCTATTAGAACACATTTATTTATGTATTTTGGTGGCCAGTTATAAGAAGATATCAGTGGGAATATAATACTTTTTAATGTATTATTTCACGCATCTTACGTGCTACAACCGCGAACAAAAAAAAAGTTTTTACTAATATAGTTTTTTTTTTAATAAGTTACGATCCCCTTTGGTGCCCGCGTAGTCTAACGCGCTACTCTCTCAGTAGACTAGACTGCAGATGACGGGGAGCTTGAGGTTCGAATCTCTGTCGGTTGTACTGAAGGTGGTATTTCCAAAATGAGTTTTCCACTCTCCCTCCACGCAAATCTGGGTACATTTCCTCTAAATATAAATTTCCTAAATCCCTAAAACCACTAGCGTAGTTATTAAATAAGCTTATAACCCGAACGGGTAGTAAGATGTGGTGCTGAAAAATGTTACAAGCCGGTTATATAGTAATCCTTAAGGCGAGTGTTATTACAATCGTTTATTAAGGTGCGATGGGAGGAGACGCAAGAAAAAGACAGTGTTTTTTTCCGGTTTTTATGGCAAAACCTTTTTTTTTGACCAAAATAAATAAAATATTGCTCCAGTACAAACATAGAATCTAATTTTCTTCACATGGTGATATCAACATTTCTAGAACATTTGTCAAGGGTGTCGTAGAGTTTAATGACAACTTTTTATCTTCATTTAAAAAGTTTGTCATCTAATGCCGCTATGCTCATGACAGATATTCTACAACTGCATGTGAACAAAATTAGATTCTATGTTTGTACTGTAGCAATATTTTATTTATTTTGGACAAAAAAAGTTTTCCCATAAAAAGTGAAAAAAACACTCGCCTTATCTCGCTTCCCCTTCCATCCCACCTTAATACTTTTAATCTATATTAATAAAATGAAGAGTTTGTCAATAGTATTGCGTGATATTTACCGCACACAGCGGGCTGAAATTTAGAAATTAATAGCCTCCGTGCCACAAACATGTGCACCTTGAAGCCGAAATTTTAAAATTTGTATTTGATTTCTTTAATTAAAAATTGGCCAGGAAGAAATAAAATTAAGTTTTTTTGTTTTTTTTTTGTTTGAAAGAAAGGGGTTGCCCGGGGTAACCACGCAATTCTTTGTGCAGCTACATCGAGCAATGCCGGGTAATTCCACTAGACGATAATATTATATTATTACTAAGCAAATAATAATCATTCCCACATATGTGGATATTAGTGACTTTCAACCAATGTTCGTGATAGAAATCATCTGCTAGCTGTCAAGCTACCGCCACTTCTACGGTGGACAGACTGTATCTATATTATCAGCCATGAGTGTACACGGCACCATGTGTTCACCTGGAGCAATTTGAGTGACAAGGAACCGAGGAATGATCTAAGACAGGGTAGAAGAAACAAGGGGCACGGCTCACACGTCAGTGAATGCGAAACTCCAAGCATGGGGGGGACAATAATTATTATCTTGTCATGCGCATGAATAATGCATATCAGCCTCGAGCCTTAGGACAGGACCGCTCCTACCGCGCAATCTATTCTGCGCACCTGGGTAAGGTGGATACTAAGTAACAAACAAAAATAGAACATCAAGTTTTTCAATTAAAAAAAAAATTACGGACCCCAGTCCAATTTTTAAAGGTAAGGACTTATTTGACAGCTAGAAAAGTTACCACAGTATATATACTTTCATGTATTCATACGTCAGGAATTGGACATCTTTCTCGTCTGGTCTAGTTTTCAGACTTTGGAGAATTAGTGGTTCGAATCCTGTCCGGTTGATCTAAGGTTTTTTCCCCCCAAAAAACAGTTCCTCATTCTTCTTTCACGCAAATACGGGTACATTTCCTCTATCTTATATAACCGTAACCCATATATATATACGGTTTATTAAACTTAAAGGAATTAAAAATAAAATAAATAAAACAAATGTTAACATTGTAGTATACTAAATGATTGGAAATAATCATTACTTTGATTAAGAATTATTGAAACAAAAATTGATAAACCTAATGCTATGCATTTTCACACACATCTACTACAAATAAATTCGAGCAGTTTATCACCAATAATCTGACTCCAAGAGGTCGCGCTGTGGCGATACCATGTAGAATGTGGCACGTAAAAGAACCCTTGAATGTATGTGAAAATACCTTTTCCCGCATAATCGGTAGTGCCTTTCGCTATTGCTCAAAGGCAACGGGGAGCCACCCCCCACTTCCTGAACTCCTATAATACATGGTTTTTCTACCAGATGGTGTGGGCAGCACTAGACAGCCGAAGGACTGAGTGAATTCCCTGCTCCGGATGGATTGAAATCATAATAGGCCAACCTTAGGGTTTTTGGTTTAAGAGATACATTTCCTATCCAAAGAGGCATCTGCAAATTATATGACTGTACGAATGAATACTTTTCTAGCTGCTATAGTTAAGTTCTTCCCATGGAAAGTGGATTTAACTAAAATATCTACAAAAATAAACTACATACGCACAACACGCGGTAAATACATTTGCTCTCATCTCCGGGAGCTTGCGTTTTCAATTAAGATACTTAATCTCTTCCTCTCGTGGCAGTAACTGCAACATGGCGCATTAAACCTAGGAAGATATAGACCGGAGCGTGGCCGTATCCAAAAGGGGGCGGGTGCCGCTTTGACCTCTTATACACCACTCCTCTTCAGTAACTTGATAAAATATTTTATTTTTTAATAGAGGTATTTAACGTGCACTTTTCTGAAACGATTAATTATACCAGCGCAGGAGAATTTCTATTAGCATACGTGAAAGAACCTAACCAATTTTTCCGGCAAATGTATTTTCACATACATTCCAGGGTTCTTTTACATGTCACAATCAACACGGGTTCGATGGCTTTACTTCCCTTTCGAAGGAAGCGGTGCTACTGATTTTTTATCGCTCTAGAAAAATCCGTCCACCCCGGCTGGGTTTGAACCAACAAACATCAGGTCCTGAGGCGAGCACTTTACCCCAAGACTACCGCGATTGACTGTACTTTGTTTCTTCTCTTTAACTTCCTGGTATAATTTAATGTGTTTCTGAGTCTTCCATATCGACTAGTTCTTTGATGTAAATGGTATGCGCGAGAATCATTATTTGGACAATACAACATTATGAAGTGCGCAGATTGCGAGAATAATATCAAAGCTTTATTTAGGCTAAGATTGATTAGTTTCATGAGTACTATGCGTATAACCCGAACGGGTAGTAAGACGCGGTGCTAATAATAATAACATTCATGAGTACTAGAAATTTGTTTGCAATTGTACCAAACACATTTTCTAAAATGCGACGAGACAATCTTTAGTTGAAAAATTAGATTCGGTGCAAGTTGGTCACGAAACGGACAAGGTTTCAAAATGTATGACTTCATCGCAAGCGCATCATCGGCCAAAAAACAATATATATTTTTAAAAATGGCACAGCCATGTCCCTACCAGAAAAATTCGTAGGGTTAAGTAAATTTAATGTGCCTTTTTTCCAGTTCTTTACTTAGTGAACAGTTTCGGAGAAATCCCCCCATGAGAAACTATACCATTGCATTTAATGTCAATATACGTTAATTTATATTCTGCTTCAGCTACGGCCAACAAAACAATACTGTAGGTCCCCTTATAATAAAATAATGGCTTCCATTGTTACTTGGAGCTTGTATTTATATATACTTGACGTCAATGCTACCCAAGCAATGGGGGGAATTCCATCGTTGATTAAAAACTTCGGCAAGGTTTAACCAGTCGTCAGTGGTGTTTGGAAGCTGAAACAAATTATAATGCATTATTTTTTATTAAAATAAATTATAATATATTTAACAATTATAATCTTACATTTATATAATTATAATCTGCACGTGGCCGGTATTCGAACCCGGGTCCTGAGAGTAATTAATAATATAGATCAGGCTTGACAACTGGCGGCTCTCGGCAGCTTATTTTGCTATGTAGTATCCTTAACATCAATCGTACCACAAAGTTCATATTGTTTTAAACTTCCATATTCTCGTGGAAAACAGTTGGCAACAGATGAAGGTGAATCGATGCCTACATACCAATAATATTTCAATTCATTTCAATATAATAAGTGTTAATTTTTTTCACTTGTTGTTGTTGAGTGCTAATTTTGTATATTCCAAATGTTTTATTTAAATCTGGTAAAATTTTCCTATTGTTTTATTTGTTCAATGTTTTTTTATGAATGAAAAGTAAAATAACTCTTTTACCTTTACGTATCTGTCCTTAAGAACGTTGTAAATTGCAGTGACTACATCTTTTACAATCCTGCTAATTGTGCAAAACGGGTATCTATAAATGTTGAAGACTGGAAAATGAATCACCCGCAAATAAAAAGGAATTATAGTTACGGTGATGACACCCGCCTCGGTGGCATTGTTAGCTAACGCGCTAGTCGTGTTGAGCTTGACTGCCGAGGACGAGGAGATAGAGGTTCGAATCTCGGTTGGGTGAACTAGGGGGGGTGTTCATAAATGGTTTTCCACTCTCCTTCCACGCAAATGCGGGTTCACTCCCTCTATATTCAACCTTTCCCATACCTAACCCATTAGCGTAAATAGTACTTAAGAGTATAACCCGAAAGGGTAGTAATACGCGGTGCTAAATTAAAAAAAAGTTACGGTGATATGATTCTAGTACAGTGTAGCCCACGGAAAAGTAGCCCACCTCCTATATCCAGCAGACGCCTCACTCTGAATTGGAGGAAGTCAATCCCCTTCCACCCCGTCTTATGCTAGACAAGCAGTTCACTTGCTCATTCTTAATGTCACAATATGGATGGAAGGGGATTGACCTCCTCCAATTCAGAATGAGGCGCCGGCTGGATATAGGAGGCGGGATACTTTTCCGTGGGCCACCCTGTACTTGCATTGTGTTCTTATGAAAATCACATAAATTTAAACCGAATGCTAAAAATCTTAGTGTGATCACAGCAAGTTCAGGGACAGAAATGGCTTCTTGCATTATCGTGCCTATCTCCCGAATTTATGGCCTAACTCGATTATATATTGAACCTGTAATTCATTCTATATCACCACTGAGGTAACTGCGGATTTTATGGAGAAAAAGTTTTATCTTCACTCTCTCTGTTGACTGTTGCCAAATCTCTTCGCTTTCGGTTACGTACGAAGGTGGTGTGGTGGGACAATAAGGAGCTACTGGCAACATCGATGAACCAGCGTTGCGAAATTTGTCTTATATTTAAGGAAAGAATGAACACACGAAAACAAGATAATGACAACGCTGTTTCCCAATTTAGTAGTCATGCAGCTCTACCTCAGAGATGATATCCAGCGTACAGTACATTCACGTGAAGAAATTTCGAAATTTCTAAAGCATCTTCAATTTAAGCGTCGGGCATGCTCCAAGCTGTGTTCTTAGTTCAATCCATGTTAATTTCTTTTTCTTTTTCATAAGATTGTGTGTACTTCAATAACAGCCACAAGTTTTTGCCTACACATTTTTCCAAGTTGTTTGAATACCGTAACTTAACCGCACTGGGTATAGACAAACTTTCGGGTCGTACTATCAAGTAGACACGGTCCTGAGAGCGTGGTCTGATGAGAGTAGCTCTCCTATAGTTTTGCTGAGAGCAAAGTTCTTGAAAATACTCTCATGTGGACAAGCAGTTGGGAGTAACTGTCGAGAGTAGCTCGCGTGAGTAAAGGTACGTTTCCTTCGAGACGGCTGACGCATGCGACCGCCGCATGCTGCCCAAGCTCCCAGTGCTGTTTTATTCTATGCGTTAGTCGCGTGCAATTATTGATATGCAGGCCCTATGAGAGGGGGGTACAGAGGGTACATCGTACCCGGGCCCGAGGGTCTAAAAGGGGCCTGGGAATACACTGGGAGCTCAGAATTTTTTCGCATGTATTGAAGACTAGCACTCACATTTTCACTACTATTAATAAGTTTTTAGAGGCCTATGGATAAAATATGCTTTTTTCTTATTTTTTCTAATTTTTAGATATAAAAAGTATAAATTTATATAAATTAATTTTCTTATTTTTTTCCAGATAGGATATTTTGTTAAAAACAGAATTAATGAAAAATGGAGGGATGGGGGGAGGAGGCCGAAAAAACTTTTTACCCCCTGATAAAATTCCTCTCAGAGGCCCTGTTGATATGTGAATGTAGTATTGTTTTGACACCATGAGTGAAAACGATGATATTTTACTTCATTTGCTGCTAGAAAACATTGAGAATGACGAAATATTAGAATTGTGTTTAGATGAGGGAAATGCCCATACGCATTCTATTTTTGAAGGACGACAGTAAGAGGGTTATTTCACAACACTACTTAATTGACACTTGTTGCAAGACGAAAAAATAAGTTTAGAAAATATTTCCGAGTGACCATTTCTCAGTTTAACTTCATCCTTGATTTGATAAAAGATGATATCAAAAGTGATTTCTACAATAGAGTTCAATATCCAATCACAACTGATGAAAAATTAGCTATAACATTGAGGTAAGTTGAATCGATAAGTTTGTTTCTCACCAAGCATAACTTTATTTATGTATCTGACCAAATTTACTACATATTAAAATAGTTTTTTTATTTATTTTTAACTATGAATTTTATATATGCGACGCACCTTCATCTCAAAAGTTCATGCCACTTATCAGAGCTGGTGGCTTCACCAAAGTCGATGGATTTTATGTGAGACATTAATTTATGAAATACTTCAACAGTCTTCAAGTCAAAACTGTATGGCAAAATAACTATGTAAGAAGAACAGACTTTTCCCAGTAAATACTTAAAGACAATTACAATAAATTAAATTGCTAAAATTTTTTAATATAATTAATTGGAAACCATTATAAACATAATAATGTTAATATTTTACTAACGTAAAAATTGTTCAATAATATTCACATAATTATTTTTAACACTTTTACACTTTTTACATGATAAAAATGTAGACTATTGTAAATACATTTTATTTGTCTTTCTTTATCTGATCTTCCTTATTGACCTGATACTTCTTTCCATGCATTGTCCTTGATGACTTGATCCTTGTAAAGAGGGCTCTCTAAATCATACAGTGATGGATGTTTTGCAACTGTTTACAACAATTTTTCATCTTCCAACACAGTAAACAACACTTTTGAATCACCTATGTTGAATACAAACCTTTAAAAAAACAAAAGTAAAGCGTTCCGAACAGACTGGCGGCTGCGGCTAGACTGCTTCAAGAGGAGTAGGGCCGCGGTGGCCAGAGCCGTTGACAGCAGACGCAAGCGGCCGCCGCTTGTAAGGGAATTACTCCATTGCTAAACATGTGTACAGTAGCCCCATGGCTTCTTTGGTGCTGACTGACAGCTGACAGCTGACGGCTTTGAAAAGCTACCAGACCAAATTATGTGTCCCTGCGCCAAACCATATGATCTGCAAAAAAACATGTGTTTAGCAGCTGTCACTTTTGACAGTCGAAATTTATGTATATACCTAACTGTTGACGGTCAGAAGTCAGCTGTGAACTGTCAGTCAGCACCAAAGAAGCCATGGGCCTACTGTAGCAGTCCTCCGCGGCGGCCGCGCTGTGACGGCCGCATGCGTCAGCCGTCTCGAAGGAACGTGCCTTTTTCTCTCCCGTGGACACGCTCCTTTATTGTAATTAGTAAACAAGTTTTATTTTTCAGATAATACAATCGTAAGAAAATTAGGGGGAGAGGAAGGAATAGTAAATAATGCACCAAATAAAACAAGGTTGTTTTTCTCCAAAAAATGTAGAGAAAGCCTCATAACCCTACTTCCTCTCCATTCTTATTTCCTCCAAGATGTGAACTTTCCTAAGCAGTGAGCACCAACGAGCTGACGACAGAAACACGAGGATTGGGAAGCTACGACTTCCGGGAGAGGCTTTGTATGTGTGTGTAGGGGGTGGGGGGTGAGGGTATGTGCATGTGCTAAAAATATAATCTTCCTGTTTACACACAGCTTCCCACAGCTCCTACATCTAGACACTCCACTTCGCTCCTAGGAAAGGCACTACCCTTTAGGTCTATCCATATATTTAGTAACTACACTAACGGGGTAGGGTATGGGTTTGGAGTGATAAGTACCCGCATTTAAGGGGATGAAAAGTAGGAAACCATTTGGGTTATATCCAAGAATACCCAGCAGGATTTGAGTCCCAATCTCCCCGTCACAGGTAAACCAGATAAGGTGAGACAGATGCCAATGTCCACGTGCCCACTGGGAATAAATATTTAGAGTTAATAGCCTTTGTTTTTAAAAAAAACGATAAATTACACAAGTACAATATTATTTTTTAAATTAAGTACCTAACGATTCCTTGATATATGCACACAAACTTATCTTCCAGTCGATAAGATCGACGCCATTCATTAAAACCGATTATATCACCACACGGCTTACAAACTAGTTTAGAAACAACACTTAGTTCCTTGGACATCAATTCATCCCTGTATAAGAGTTAAGGTCCATTTACGTAATCCATATCCGTTATAAGAGCTCGACTCCACAGTAACAGACTATTCTATAGATATGTCAAACGAAATGAAAGCATCAATGACAGTAAAGTGAACGACTACCATTTTCTAAACTTATCGTATTTTCATTTATCTACCTATTAATCTTTAACTAGATTAAGGTGTCATACTATAAAGCTCATTCGAATGTCAATAGTTCTTAGATGCATAGAGATCATACAGGTAATGAATTGTCATTCAAATAACAACAGTTTTTAGATGCATAGAGATCATACAGGGAGTGAATTGTCATTCAAATGACAACAGTTCTTAGATGCATAGATATACAGGGAGTGAATTGTTATTCAAATGACAACAGTTCTTAGATGCATAGAGATCATACAGGGAGTGAATTGTCATTCAAATGACAACAGTTTTTAGATGCATAGAGATCATACAGGGAGTGAATTGTCATTCAAATGACAACAGTTACTTAGATGCATAGATATACAGGGAGTGAATTGTTATTCAAATGACAACAGTTCTTAGATGCATAGAGATCATACAGGGAGTGAATTGTCATTCAAATAACAACAGTTCTTAGATGCATAGAGATCATACAGGGAGAGAATTGTTGTTCGAATGATAACCTCTCTTAAATGCATAGAGATCATACATAGAGTGTATAGTTGTCATTCGAATGAGATTTACAGCCTTGGCCCTTTAGAAGCTATCGTTATTTTAACCAAAAATACTAGAGGAAAATTAAAATTATGAACATTTTGATTGTGTTTATCTAATTTGCTGAATTTATTTTACAATGTTTATACAACATATTAAAATTACCAATTGATTGATACAATATCACGTGTGGTGCATACAATTATAGCTCAAATGGACTTAATATTCATAATGAAAAGGAGCTTACGGAGTTTGCAGACGAGGCTTTAGAGACACGGACGGGCAAACTGAGGTGGTTTTCCACTTGGCCTGAACGCTAATGCTGAGTACATTTCCTCTAAAGTTATACCCTTTAAGTATAAATATGTGGCTAACTCTGTTAGGTAGTAAAACGCGAGAGACCCACCGAAATATAAATGAAAACCTAACAAGGAGTTAAGACCATTTTATTTGACAGCAGGCACTCCTAGCCTTCCATCCGATGGCAACCATGTGACGTCACGAGGGTAGGTCACCCGCTCAAGGTCAATCACCGGCTACCGATCACACCTCCACACATCTCCATCTTCTGCAGACCTTATGAGTGTGTGTGTGTGTGTGTCTGTGTGCTAACATGGATATTAGTTACGCCCACCGATATAGCCTCATAAGGACAACAGAATTAAAGTGGTAGGAAGAAAAATATTATTGCACGTTGTAACTTTTTTACTGCAGCTACATGAAAAAAAAACTAGAGTCAATTAAGTTTCTATATATAACTAGCAGGCCTGTTGACGAATCATGGGTAGATTTTGCAATTACACCTTTCAATCAATAGCATTTAGATTTTATAAATGTAAATTGGAAATCGAATACATCTAGTTAGAACTATTCTAATTTTAGTTCCAAATTTTAAAAAAATCCTTCTTTGAATATTTTAGAAATTTAATTTTTTCTTGACAAATTTTCTGTGTTTAAGCTTTTATAAAAAATAAATAATAAAAATAAAGTGGGCTGCGAAGAGCTTTAGGAATCAAAGACAAAAGTAATCGCTTCAAATTTTAAAAATTTAGATTTAAGTTAATCGGTGAATGTGTGGAATTGGTTCAAATTTAGGGTGTTCAAAAACCAGGTTCTTGGTAAGATATTTGGCCAAAAAAAAGGGATAAAGATATTCGGAAGTGGAGGAGGCTACATAATGATAAGTTACATACCCTGTACTCATCCACAGACTTTGTTAGGGTAATCAAATCTCGTAGATTACGGTGGGCAGGTCATGCAGTTCTAAGGGGAAGATCTAGAACCGTATTCAGGGTACTGACTAGCAAACCCAATGTGAAGACCTAGACGCAGACGGGGGGATAACATTAAAATGGACCTGAAAGAGAGAGGGTGTAGTGAGGTGGACTGGTGAAAGAGATAAGTGGCGTGCTTTTTTAAGTGTGTAAATTTACTTTTTCCTAATGACATACAGTAGGTAAGTATTCAAAATTTTATCTTATTATAATTGGCTACCATCAATTATACCATTTTTTGTGACTTAAAAAAAATCCATAGAAAATTATAGTTTCAAAATAAAGGTTTTATTTGGTTAACGCGAGCACACAAATACGAGTTGACGACATCAACCGCCTTCATCTAGTCAGGTTCTACATCTTTAATTAATAAGTGAAGGCAAATTTTATAAACTCTCGTTTGAATTTTTTTAAAGTGAACTACAGGCTTCACTAAAAAGAAGAAGAAACATCGAAATGACTAATTTAATAGTTTTACATTTAAATAATGTTAAAACCTCTAAAATATATTTTTAGCACCGCATATTACTACCCGTTAGGGTTGTACGCCTATGTACTAATTACACTGTGTTAGGGGTTAGGAAGGTTGAATTTAGAGGGAGTGAAACCGCGTTTGCGTGGAGGTAGAGTGTAAAACCACCCTCAGTGCACCCGACCGGGATCAGAACCCCAATTTCCCCGTCCACGGCCATCTAGTCTAACACGAGATTAGCGCGTTAGACCATGCGGCCACAGAAGAGGGTAAAAAGGTAATTAAAACAAATTGTTGTAAAAATCTCGAATGCTAAAAATGTCATTTGCTCAACATATGAGCTTGTGGATATATGAAAGTAGATCTGGCAACCTTTCCTAGCGGCTGGACAACGAGATTCGTAAGGAAATCCAGGCTTAGTAGTTTTTTTTCTGACAGATAATTCTATTTGTGAGGCGATTCCAATTCATAACCTATTAGCGTAATTAGTATTTAAGCGTATAACCCAAACGGGTAGTAAGACCCGGTGCTTAAAAAAAATTATACTTTAAACTTTGCAAGCTATTCGAATACCAACAAACTCCTGACTCAGCGTGGAGGGACCTCGTGGTACAGTCCTTATCATAAGTTAACATCAAGTCAGCAACTGTCAGTCGACTGTTCATAATTCATATAGGCAGTGACCGCTGTGGGTGTTGGGTGCTTCCCGTCTATTTATGGCGTTTTCTGAGCCTGTTCCGAGTTTTGTTAAATACAAGACAGGAAATTTGAAAATATTAAAAGATAAAAAAAAACTGTAGTGACCTACTTTAGTATGGTACTGACTATACATGGTCGCGCCTGTTAAAAATATTGCACTGGTGTTCCACCAATCATGTAGGTCCTTCGCGTATTGATATGGGAATGTTTGTTTACTTCGGGTCTCAGGTTAGGATGAATCAATAATAGTAGGGAAACTATATATAAAAAAAACACCACTTACACTAAACCAGGGTGGGATTCTGGCACCTCACTACCAGACAATATGAGAATGACGCCTTTATCCGCGTGCCCACAGATGTGGATGGTTGAAATGTCCCTCTTGAAATTTGTGTAGATACATTGAACATAATTTTGTGTTAATTAAATTCAATCAATTTGAGAAATGAAATAAAATAGTGATCCACTCAAAACTTAGCCGTAATTAGTGACGTTATTTTAACGACAGCCTTTGATGGAGGCTTTCAATCAAAGTGATCAACTGAAATCTATGTTACTCTTCTTAAAACCACAATACATTATTGTATTCGGTCCCTTTACAGTCCAATTTCTGATTGCCAAACCCTTCCTTCACCTCTGACAAGACTTTTATTAATCACAACTTGTGAATGTGAGGAATGCCAGGCCTCCGCCGTGGTTCGGATTCCACGTTTCATGTCACAATCACCCTACCATTATACATTAGTGTAAGTTCGTATAGCCCGTTTATAATAATACAGTCCAATTTTCACTAAGGGGAGATTTCTAGAAAATACATATTTTTTGTGGTCAGCATTGATAACATTTTACTATATTATTATTATTCTATAGGTAATAATATATTTTACAAAAGCTACAGATAGCTTGACGTCTGAATTTAATTAAAAAAATTATCTGGGCTCTTCAGTGTTGACAATATAGTCAGAAGCATGGCTAATCTTTGTTGTTTAATGTCATCCAAATAGTGAGAAATAACTTAAAAATCAAACTAACTTGATGTTGATCTTAATGTTTTGTGCACCCTCAAACTCAAAAAATTGTGTTTTGAATTCTGTCTGTTCCCATGAGTTTATCTGTGGGGCTGCAGCTTAAACAGTCTTCATGGATTTAATTCAAACTTGTTATTTGGATGTTCATATGGTCATACCTCAAGGCAAAATTTCCATTTGTATTCTAACCCTAAGATTAAGGGTAGTTTACTGATTGATAAACAATTTAAAAAAAAATCATATTTAAACATTTTTGTTCAAAATGTGTATTTGGTTAGTATTTTAACATGACAAATAAATATGTATTTATATAAAAGTAGTTTACTAACAGAGGTTTTGAAAAACTTGATTATTTTTAAAACTTATATCTGAAAAGTGTTTTACATAATTAACAAATGTTTGTATAAGAAAACTTGTTTGCTGATAACTGTTTTATTAAAAACTAGCAGAAGTGTCCAGAGTTACCTGGGTAGTGACACAATCCATTGCGTGGTTACCTCTGGCAAAACTTTTATTTGCTTCAAACAGAAAGAAAAAAAATCTTCAATTTATTTATTTCAACAAAGTTTTTAGTTAAAAACTGCTTGGGTGGTCGTGTGGTCTAACGCGATACTTTTGTGTTGGACTAGGCTGCCGAAGACGGAGGCACCAAGTGGTTTTTTCCTAAACGGTTTTCTACTCTCCTTCCAAGCAAATGCAGGCGCACTTCTCAATTAAAACTTCCCAATCCCTGAATAATTAGTGTAAAGTACATAGGCATATAACCTGAACAGGAAGTAAGATGCGATGATGAAAAAAAAATTAGTTAAAAAATCAAATGTGAATAGTAAAATTCTGGCTTTGAGGTACACGTGGGCTACCGATTTTTAAATTTTAGACCTGTGTGTGCGGTAGATATCCCGCATGCTCATGACAGACAGACAGACAGACAGATATATAGACTATACTAGCCAATATGTGGAAGTATGTATGATATAATGTAAGGTTCAGCGATGATACTGGCCCAAACCAGACGTCTGTAAGTTACATACTTTCCAAGGTAGCCTTTGTGATGCAAATGATAAAAAGAGACAGTGAAGTATCCATTCTTGGGTAGGTTTGAAACGACTCATGGTTCAGATACATGCAAGGTCGAGTCATTGTGTGTGGGTCTGGAGCTACTAAGAAGTTGAACTTGTTCTCATGAGTGTTGGAGAGTAAAAAAAAAACCTAAATCATTTATTGCCTTGTAAATATAATGTCAGTTAAAAGTACAGCGGTTAAAATAAAGTCTTGAATCTACAGGCAGACACATGCTTTGCATATACACCTGTCGACCTCGTTTTAATAACAAAAACAAACTCACACCTCAGAATATCATCTTTATTAAAATGAAACTAACATCGATGGTCACATGGTCTAATCATGGGTCGTATGGTTTTAGAAAATATAGAGCAAAATATTTAAACTTTATATTTCACCTGTACCTTATTCCAAATATAACAAATTACCTCATAAAGCGAAAAGAGGTTTTCCTTATAGAGATATATTATATATTTCTCATTTTAAAATACTATTTATTTAATCTTGATATAGATATTTATTTTTTTAATACGGTAATATATTTTCACTGGTATGGATTCTTTTGTTTTCTAATGGATACTATGATGTAATGCTTGGTTCAAATGTATTATTTTATTAAGTTGTGTGTTATCTGTGTGGGGGGGTGGGGGTGGGGGTGGGGGCAGCGGCTTGGTGACAGCAGTGTTTAGTTTGAACCATGTTCCTCTTATGATTTAGCATGCCATTAACCAACTCATTTTGAGTATTACAGACCTACCAACAACAAAATTAGTTCACCAACAGGCCAGCCTGGTGTAGTTCTCCTTTAAGGTCTACCTTAAATGACCCTTGTCATCGAAAATCTGACAAAATAGGGGTGAGGGGAAGAATAAAGAAGGGGGGTCATCACAAATGAAGTACACTCAAGCAGCAGTCATATATTTCCAAGCCGCTAGGGCAGGTATTTATTTTAAAATCAGTAAAGATCATTGCTAAATTATAGGGGTGTGCAAAGTCCACTTTTTGAATTCAAGACAAACTCGAATCAAATATATGGAATATTCACGAAACTGAATCTAAGTTAGAATATTTTCTTTTAGTTGTTTTATGCTTGAATTTTTTTTTTTTTTGTTATTTATATTAACTTATTACCTCCATACACTAAAATTACTAGGAAAAGGTTTTATTTTAAAATTGTTTTTAATATTTCGTGTTAATCTGACAAATCAAGTCTCTATCATAACATTCAATTCAATTACTTCAGATTTTTTTCCATATCAATATTAATTTTGTAATGTATGAAACAGCTCAGAATAGCTCAATTTAAACACAAAGTGAGTATTTTAGTTATCAATATTTTTGCAAACGAAGCTTCTTGCCAGAATTTGTTTCAAAGCCAAGTGAAAGTTTTGAAGCTTCAAACACCCCTACTGGATTAAATTAACAATAATTTTAAATAAAATGTGAATTGGTTGATACTTACCTTCAAATTTTATTTAGAAATTAACCATGGAAATCAGTATTACTCATATAGTTAATATTGTTCCCATATAACAAGATATTTATGAGCAACAAAGAGGGTTGTTTGGTATAAGAACACTAGTATATTCTTGTTAAAAATATTATTATGTTAAACTAGCTAACTTATTTAGCTGAAATTTGTGTTATTATATGTTACAAGTCATCCACAAACCTAAAGAATATGTTAGTGAAAGGGGTGCAAAGCTCTGAATTTGCTTTAAATATTCATTAGTTATGACTTTTTTTGGAAAAGAATATTATGACATCAACCCTCGCAAAAGTTTACAAATTAAAATGTTGACAGCTTAACATGTACCAGTATGTTAAGTTTTTGTTATTCTAGACTGGTGCGTACATTACAAATTAATGTTAAAAACAAATTTCATTTTACAATATTTCAATTGCATGTTTTTTTATGACTTGAATGATATGGTGTCCACTCAACTTGACCAATAAAATTCCCAACTTTTTCCCCGATTTCTTATGATCGTTTCCTTTAAGTCTCGACTCAAAAGTGTTTCACACCATTCCATCCCCGTATCCTTGTTTTTTAATTAATCTTTTTCTTGAATAGTAATAAGTTTTAAAATTTAAATAAACCTGTTTTGTATTTGTAACAACAAAGTCTACTAGGAAATTGAAAATTATAAAATATATTACAAAGCTAAAAACAAAAAAAGACAGTATGAATCACATTGTAATTTAATGATTATTATATCTCATATTTTGAGTATAACAACATTTTTTCGTGTTTTTTGTTGTTGTAATTTACCAAATTCCCGACATATACCCATTTTTTACCGACCACTTCAAATTCCCGGCTAATTCCAGGCTAATTCCAGGCTAATTCCAGTTTTCTCGGATTTTTCCATATTGTAGACACCCTGTAGATTTATCAGCTTAAGCCAAAATGTGTTAAAATTGCAATAGACCACTTTGTGACATTTAATTTCTAAAGCTATATAAATATGACACATTATTATATTTTAATCAAACACAAAACGATTTAATCAAATTTTGATGTAGTTTAGGTAATATTTTATCTATTTTATTCAGTTTCAATTTGCATCGAAAGAGTAGATTTTGCATACCCTTATAGTTAGCTATTCCATCTTTTTAACAAAGAATAGTAAGTGCCAAATTTGTGGTCCCTTAAATTTATCAATAAAGTTCATTTTTCAGAAATTTCTTCTAAAATGAAATAAACATGAACGCATGGCCTCCCTTAAGAGTTAGGGTTATCGCGAGAACTGGCGATTGTCAGGTTTTCTCTTCTTGTTGTTTGGTTGTTTGTAGATAGTTGTTTTATTGACCTTTTTCCCTTCATTGTTGTTAAACTGGCCATATCCCCCACCACCTTTTCGTTTGCGGGGTCGGGCCCCTTTGCTTGAGTTCACATCTAAGGTAAGAGTCAAAGAATGACAATAAACTGTAATCAATTTTACAATCAAAATAACACCAATTAGAAAATTAAAATGTAAAAATTATAAACTTTTACTATAACAAAGGTGAATATACAAAATAAAATATGAACCTAATGATTTTTGTTTTAGTGTGTATCGGGTACTTACTATCTGTATGAGCTATCTGCATATTTGAACAAATGGGGCGGGATTGAGTAAGGTATAATTTTGATTAAATGCATCAAAACTCGCATGGAAACATTTATTTTTAAGGAAAAACCTCTGAATGTGATTCCAAGTTGGACGATAGCTATCTTCCTCGTCCCATATATCTTTTAAATAAATATTCATGATTTTAAATATATTTTATCATACTTAAATTTGTTTAATTGCATAAGAATTATATCAATAAATAAGAAAAATATAATATTTAAGATTACAATTTAAATTAAATGGGAAGACCTACAGTAGCCCCATGGCTTCTTTGGTGCTGACTGACAGTTCACAGCTGACTTCTGACAGTCAATATTTAGGTATATACTTAAATTTTGACTGTTAGAAGTGACAGCTGCTAAACACATGTTTTTTGCAGATCATATGGTTCGGTGTAGGGATACATAATTTGGTCTGGTAGCTTTTCAAAGCCGTCAGCTGTCAGTCAGCACAAAAGAAGCCATGGGACTACTGTAGCTGCAGATGGTAGGATAACATTAGATTGCATCCAAAAGAGATGAGGTGTAATGTGGTGGACTGGATATAACTAGCTCAAGATAGGGATAGGGTTTAGTAAGGGGGATTGAATAGAATTAGCTGAAAATAGGGATATATGGTGTATGCCGTACTTTTGAAAGTGCGGCAATGAACTTTAGAGTCCCTAATCGCATAGAGTAGGTATTTAAATCAATAACTAAAACTATAAAATAATATAAATAGATTTGAACCCACGATCTCGACATTGTGAACCATGCATCCTACCATTGACCTATGCTAGTAAGAAGTTTTATGTTAATTTTTACACTGTGTTTAAGTTAATTCATTTAGACACCCTTACTCACTATCTCCGTCAAATCAAATTGGGACATGGAAAGAGCCTCCACGGAAAGGATGTAAGATTAGTGCATTCAGACGTCCCCTGGGCAACGGTACATTAGTACTGACTAATCCTCCCACAAACTTGGCCACAAGTGATGTGGCCCAGAGCCACATATATCTAGTTCATAAATGTTGATCACAAGAGTTAAAAATAACCTTATACAGCTACCTAAAATATTAACACTTTATAGTAACATAGATACCAAATATCAACAGAATATGAGTTATAAAGGATACTGAGATCCACGGATGGTGGAACTTTGAAACCGAACGAAAGAGCCACCTTCGCCAAGTCGAGCGTCTCCACATCAAATATTTGTTTCAAATGGTGCGAGTCATATGCCCTTACATATGACTTGTACGCACTCTTGGCTGACATGTTTAGAAAGTAGTTCTTTGAGATCAGCTTCTCCAACTGAAATTAAAATTGAAAATTAGCAATTTTTTGTTTTTAATACAACAAAATAATATGTATGAAATAAAGTACACTATGCATGTCATGTTATATGACATTAAATACATATTGGGGTATGTGGAGTTTCAGTGTGTCAAAGTCAAAGTTGAAGCTCAAATCGATGGGGATGTAGGGAATGCGAGAAATGGTGAGCGTTTTTGCAGTTTTTATATCAAAACAAATCCAAAATTTCTCCAGTAGAAACATAAGAGATTAATTTTCTTCACATGGTGACCTCAATAGTTCTTGAATTTCTCTCAAAGGTGTCCTGGAATTTAATATTTGCTGGGCTTGCCATTCTTTAAACCCCTTTTCCTATTCCCTCAAGTTTGTGGCTTTTCTTTCTATTTTGTTATGGTTCACTTACAACACAGCATCAATTATAGTATTTATCCTCTCACCCCACTACCCAGTTAAAAAATAAGTGTACACAGGGCGGGCTACTAACCCCCACAGACTACCTGAATGACTCTTTATGAAAAACCCCCAAGGATTAGTGAGGATTTAAAGAGATAAAGGACAAAACAACTATTCAAGCTTGGTATTAGGCCTTTGTATTCTTTAAATGAATCTTGAATATACAGCCATTTATTATTTGAAACTATTCAAAATATTTGCACACCCTCAATATTGATAGGGCCTTTATAATGAAATCACAGCAGCAAGATGGTGCTTTTAATGGCTCAGTTTCAAAAATGTTTTGTACTTATATTTGGAAGAAGGTACATAAAAGGTGGATAGAAATGTTATTTAAAAATAGATTGACTTCAACTGTAATAATAATAATAATAATAATAATAATAATAATAATAATAATTTAACTTTATGCCATATTGACTGACAGAATAAAATGGGTCTCACTGTCTTTTTCTTACATACTGTATTTACTTGAATGTAATGCACAACATTTTTGGTCAAATCATGTTGCGAAAATTGGGGTGCGCATTAGATTCAAATGCAAACTTGAAAAACATCGCTATCACGCCGTAGTGCGTCCTTGCTAGTAGAAGCTGGCTGCATGGTTTTGAAAGTCAAATACAGATATATAAAAAAGAAGCAACGTCGAAGCTACTAATACGAAGCAAATTCGCAAGCATGAAGATAGTGTCCAGTGACAAAGAACATCTTTACAAAGAACAATCAAGCAAGGGTCAGACCCAGACCATTTGCTCGCGCTTCTCTGTAGTCAGTATAGGCCTAGCTGCGACGTCATAGCTGTGCATCCGTCTATCTAACTGACCCCTCTGAAGCTTGCATAGGCTAACGAGTTTCCATGAAAAACAGAAACGAAAAGGCTTTAAGTGACAAGAGAAGATAATAAATCGTAATCTTGACCTACAGGCGAGAAGATAACACTACAACTACCAAGTTATTTGTAATACAGTGTTTTAATTAACAGTTGTGTAGTAAGTGGGGATGTCAATAATCCATATATCAATATTTTTTTTTTATCATTTGACAATTCACAACATATATATCAATCAAATTATATCAATATATCGGTTGTTTTCGATATATGAATCATATTATTCCTGGCAAACTAGAATGGTGGTATTAAGATTGCCGCTCTTCTGTAGTTATTATATTCTTCGTCACTTTCACTTTTTTAATGTTTTATTTTTTATAAAATTGAATTTAAGAGTTGTGTGTTTTTGTGTTTTTCTTCTTGTTAGAGTATAAGAACTAATAAGTTTATCAAAGAATAGTGTTTTTTCATAAAATCGAATTCTCAATAAAAACTCGTCATTGTAAAGAGTGCACTTTGTGTCGATGTGCATTACATTCGCCAGTAATTACTTTTTATAGTTTCAAGGTTTTGAGAATTTAGATGCGCATTAGATTTGATGGCGCATTATATTCGAGTAAATATTAATTTCCATCATCCTCTTTGGTATTCTCTCCTTTGCCTTCCTCATTACATGACCACACCATCTCAGTTTTAATCCCTCATGTACTCCCTGTACCCCCACTCCTTCCCAAATAAATTCAGACTTAATCCTTGTTTCTCCTCGAGACAGCTAACATGCTTCTCACAAACTTCATTCCCTTGGCCTCCACTTTCCCAATCTTCATATATGATGACCATATTTCTGATGCATATGTGACTATGGGTACAAAGTACACCCTACACAGCACTTTCTTACACTTCAAAGGCACTTCTCTTCTCCATATCAGGTCTTTTTCACACCTCTACACACTCAAACTCAACTGTCAAAAACAACAAAATGTGTGTGTGTGTGTGTGTGTGTGTGTGTGTGTGTGTGTGAAGAGCATTTATCAAGCCAGTGCGAAACTTTGATGGTTTGGATCCAAATATAGCTAAGATTGAAATTTTATTTGAAATCGTGAATCTTAATACTTGTTTGAATGAGGAGGAATCCTTATTCAAACATTTTATATAATCTATATGGTATTAAAGCATTACTGTTTTTATTTTACTTCTCTTATCTGTTTCTAACCTTTCTATTACAATATTTTATCATACTATTATTACATAGATTTTTTTTAGCACCATGTCTTACAGCTCATACAGGTTGGATATGCTTCAACTTGAAATTAAAACAAATCTCATTTATTAAAATATATCGTACAATTTTTTCATCAGTACTACCCCCCCCTAACCCCCATTCCATCATCATAATATCATAATTGTAATTAATCAATCAGCCCACATTATTTGACTTTACTATAAAAACTTAATAATGTTGTAATATTAATAATACAATCATTGGTTGAACACAGTTTTTAGGCCCTAATTTTTTTTGATAGAAACCTAATACCACTTAATATTCCGTGGGGATTTAATACATTTTCATTATAAAATATATGATTCTATATTGACTAAGGTAGTTGAGCACAAATATAGCTTTGATCTGAACTTGAAAATCTTGGGACACAATTATTGATTGGCCAGTACCTGCAGCTGAATGTCAGCAATCTTGCTCCAAGAAAAATCAAACTCGTTCAACGGTATTCGAGCTTGTTTGAGGTAGCGAAGGAACCCCAGTTCTTCTGGACGAAGGATAAGCAAGGCATGGCCGCGGCCCCCCTCCCCTCGAGCTGTGCGTCCCACACGGTGAATGTACTCCTGTGAACAAAACACAAGACAATTTCATAGAGGAAATATGATTTTTACCGAGCATCGATTCAAGAGCGAATGTGCCATAAGTAATGAAAGAGGAAAACATTAAACAAAAACAAAATTGATCTTTGACTTAGCAATTATTATATTCACACAAATATAGTGCAATGTTTTAGACCTAAGAAGGTTCTTACAAAAATTGTGCTTATATTATATACACAACCTAAAATTTTCACTAAAAGAAAAAAATAGGTCAGATTCCTAAAGGTATAAATCAAATAGCCAAAGCTATTATTTATGCTTTTAGTGAGGATTACTCCATCTAGATAACATATTCTGAAAACTGAAAAATGATACCTGGACACGGGAATCAAATGGCTGCAATAAGACAACTACCGAGTCGAAGATGGCTGCGTTATCTGATAGATCGTGATATTAATATAATCACATACTTGTAGCCGACAATTTCCACACGTCCATCATAGGCTCTGCCTTAAAATATGAGTGAAGAATGACTCTGGGCACGGGACGAATCCTGGATAGCTCAGTGGTTAGAGCATTGGCATACTAAACCGAAGGTCCCGAGTTCGATTCCCATGTCCAGGTGTCATTTTTCAATTTTCAGAATATCCTATAGGTATATTTTGTAACATAATTAATGTAACTGTACTGACCGTTCAGCAGAAAGCATCGCACATACACACATTTAATAATAAACTCAAGGTCAAAAGTGAAGCGAGAAACCAGTGCAATCACATGAACTATCACACCCATGCGCATCTAACATTAAGCTCATGGTCAAAAGGGAAATAAAGAGTTGGGGAGTATTTCCACCCTTATGTGTAACTATAATGGTATTTCAGTAGGTCAGTGTTAGTTGGTGGAAGAATCTGTGCTACGTTTCTGATATTAAAAAACCACTCATGGCAGATCAGCAAGTGAGTGATTATGTTGAAGAGAATGCTTCCTCACCGCCTCAAGTAAGCGAGGGAATAAGGAGCTACAATATATGACTTTGGAGAAAATGTTAAGAAAAGTTTAGGAATGCCTCCACATCAAGTAAAGAATTCAGAGGTGCTGTTAAAACTATGTCAGTTTTGTTAAGTTTTTACCTCGAGGTATTTTTTAGACCTTTTATTTTTCATGTAGAACACCTTCGAGATTCGATCCAAACTAAAAAAACTGCTATGCAGATGTTGTCTACTAAATTTTACATTGCTATGCAAAGTATAATATTTCTACTAATCATTGTATATATATACACACACATAATATAATATACTATATATTCACATCCAACTTTCTTTTCCTGTGTTTGTCCATAGTGTTATTCCTTCTTTTACATGTTCCTATCTAAGTGTCCTATCATCCATTACCAATTTCCTTTTTTCCCTTTAGTGTTTTTTGTTTTCCTCTTTTGGGAAATTGTGTTGCGCGTTTCATACTCTTCCTTGACTGGTTCCGATAGAATGAAACCTAGGTCGGGGGATTGGGCGGTGATGATCGATTTTATTAAAGAGGCAGCCAATACCTCTTTGTCCATCGGCAGGGATGTAAAGTGTGAACTGTGTTCTTTTCGTTGTGGAAGCCATTTTGTGTTCGTTCCCTTTTACATGTTTTCCATCCACCTTTCTTGTACCTTCTTCCAAATATATATTACTATTTACTAAACATTGAATATGTTTTTAAAAATCCAAACCCCAGGAATATATCAAATTATTCATTCGACCTAGCTTTGAATTGAAAAAGTAGACTCTGCAGTGTATTGGTGCTGGAATATGATATAATATAGTGTTTGTAGGAGGAACTCTCACCTTGGGATCATCTGGAGGATCAAACTGGACAATCCAGTCCACAGCAGGTATATCCAGGCCACGTGCTGCCACGTCTGTACATAAGAGAATCCCTGTATCTGCATTACAAAACTCAAAGAACGTGGTCGTGCGTTTTGTCTGTTTCTGCTTGCCCTGGAACATTAAAAAATAGAAAGTTTAACAACTAACATTTATTTGTTTTGAAATGTTAAGGTTCCTAATGGAAAATGATAAAGAAAATAATGAATGCACTGATATTTAATCTATGTGGGGATTAAGCACTATATAAAACAATGTGTTATATTTAGAATAAGGTACAATTTAACAAAATATACCTCATAAAATGACAAGTTTTTCTTTACAAATTAAAAAGTGAATTGTAAAAAGGTTCGAGATTGAGATAAATATGTGTGCAAAAATAGAAAGCAGAATTTTCTTTAGTGTGTATCTATTTATACCCAAACATATGTGATGACCCATGATGCTTCCAAAGCACACCGGAAAAAGTGAGCTATAAGCATGTGTTATTTTTAGGGCTGTAGAATTCAATTCCTCGATACTCTCGATTCTTACTGGTATCGACAAAATCGAGAATCAATCATAGCATTACGATTCTAACTACTCAATTCTTAGTTCTCAATAAAATGGGTAAATAAACAAAACGGCAACATTCAAAATAGGTAATAATCAATTATCTCTCATATTAATTTATTTGCCGTTTCACTTAAATATCGGCAAATTGTAATATTTTTAAATATTTACAAATAAAAAACATATAGAGGTTAAATTAAAATTTAGGAAACAGAATTGTTGGATATATATACTTTTAAAACAGATCAAAATGGCGACTCTCTAATCTCTTAGAAAACATGAGGATCCAGCTGACCTATTTATACTTTTCATGGAGCAATGTGTCCAAATAGCAGACCCACTTACGTGAATACTCATGACAGGGAGGTCAATGTAGTTGAGGAGCTCATGGTAGTACTTGACAGACATGCATGAGCTCAAGAACACCATCACCTTCTTCTTACGGTTCTTCTTCAAGAAGGTGAACAGAAGGAGGAACCGTTTCTCTGACGGACACACAACATAGCCTGCAGGAGAAGGAAGAGCTTGCATATAAACAGGTGAAGTGGCTTGACTTATGAAATGCTACTGGTTTATTTGTGCACTGCTTTTACTACCAGTCTCTGCTGTCAACACTTAACTGAATGTATGAATCATGGTGTCTAGTCAACTTGGCCAATGAAATCTCCGACCTTTTCCCTAATAATTTCCTAAAATTTCTGACTAAAAAGTATGTCACATCCTTCTAACTCGCCCCCTCTACCCTCTTGTTTTCCTATTAATCTTTTTTTATGAATAATAATAAGTTTTAAAATTTAAATAAACATGTTTTTTGAATTTGTATTAACATTGTTTACTAGGAATTAAAAATATATTATACAGATACAAACAAAAAAGTGACAGTTTGAATCACATAATTTACTGATTTAATGATTATTGTATTTCATATTTTGAGTAAAACCACATTTTCTCAGATTTTTATTGTAATTTACCAAATTCCCAACTTATTCCCGATCACTTCAAATTCCCGGCTAATTCCCGTTTTCCCTGATTTTACCGGATGGTAGACACTCTGATGAATGTCATCTTTGACTGGATTATAAGAAAAAAGGTTAACATTTTGTTATTATTTGTATTTTCTTTTATTCTAGCAGCAACCTAGGACAAGCGTGCCGAAAGTGGCACGCTGAGCGATTTGAGTAAAAATCATATAAAACCTTTTTAGTTTTGATAGTTAAAACTATCGACGTGAGCAATAATTTGAATAACAACGTGTTTTATATTTAAATGATTCAATTGTTTTGTTTCAAAATTTCAAAATAATTTCTTCAGAACTTAAATTTTGCAAAACACATTTTTATAACGTTTGTATTTATTCTGGTTTACATTAAAATATTAAATATTCAATAAACAATAGTTATTTAATGTTATCCATTTAGAAACATGTTGTTACATTTAAATTTTAAAAGATCAACATAAATTTGTTTTAATAACTGTACTAGTTAACTAGTATAAAAATATAAATGATTTGGGTGGGCTTAGGTTGGTTGACACGCTAAACGACTTTGCAATATTACTTTGCTACAACACTAGTAAAAGGTTGCCGACTGTTATACACTATTATATTTATATTTACTCTGATGTTTATAATTTTTTTCAAGATTCAGATTTGATTCAGGATTCAAATGTAAATTGGAAATTCACATTCAAGATTCAGATTCATAAAATAGTGGATTCGACCCAACTCTAGCACTAAGCAAAATATAATATGCCATTAAATAAATAAGAAAGAAATGTAGAGGATTCCAAGAAGATTAATGGGTATTAAGTATGTAGGGAAGAGACGGTAAGGGAAACCAAGGAGGAGATGAGAGGAACAGATAGCAGCAAATGTGCAAGTGGGAAGAGGAGAGTGGAAGAGAGTGCAGGAGGAAGGACAGTGGGAGATGGAGACATTTTACTAAACGGACTTGGCCATAGGCTGTAAACAGTTAATGATGATGAGAATTGTAGAAAAATAAAGCACAACTATAAAAAAAACATGCATGCACGCACGCACAAACACACACACAATTTACATCTAACAAACCCGAGCACAAATTGGGAAACACTCAGGTAAGAATAGGAAAAAAAAAATTATTTTCTTTAAGGAAGACTTTATCTAGACTTAAGAATTTTTTTTTCTCAAATGAATAAAACACAAAGATAATTCCAGAGATGCATCTGGGGAAGGAGGGTGGGGGATGAAAGGGGGTTGGTATTTTTTTTAGATAAAGTCTAATGGGATATCCCCCACCTGAAGATGGGCCTCATTGCCCCAGCAGTTCCAAATACGTGTCTGTAGGGGGGGAGGGGGGGGAGGGAGCAAAAGGGGGAGTGTATGACTTTTTCGACTTCCTGTAAAAATTGTTGTACCGTATTGACCCGAAAATAGGTCGCCCCCGAATATAAGCCGCACCCCAAATTTGCAACCATTTTCATAAGAAAAACAATATACAGTTAAAATAAAATCACTTTAAAAGGAAAAAAAATATACAGTTAAAATAAAATCACTTTAAAAGGAAAAACAATATACAGTTAAAATAAAATCACTTTAAAAGGAAAAACAATATACAGTTAAAATAAAATCACTTTAAAAGGAAAAACAATATTTGTAGTTAAAATAAAATCACTGCTTACTAAGCTTCTTGAAGAGGAAAAACAATATTTATACTGAAAATGATATCACTTCATATTAAATCACAACAAAAATGGTATTTACAGTTAAAATTAGATCATTTGCACGGAATTATAAATATTTACAGTTAAATTGAGATAATATGCAGACAAAACGAATATTTACAGTTAAATTGAGATCATATGCAGATAAAACAAATATTTACAGTTTAATTGTTTTCAATACGGTTTGCCATCTTTTCACTTAAAATTTTGTATACACGCCTTAATTATCTCACCAAAGAATAACAGCTTTGATCAACATAATGCAGTTAAATTTTTATAAGGCAAATAAAATCCACTTTGTCCCCTATAGTAGTAAAAATATATGCCAGTAGAATGTATTGAATAAACTAATCTTTAAGGTTTTGGCAGCCATCTTTTTGTTGATACGCATAAGATATACAGAAAATCAAGGTTCATCTATTTTTAGTGGCATATCGCACTATCTGTTGTGGTGATTAGTAACTATTTTGAAATATATCGATATTACTATATGTGCATATTAAAGATACAAAATTTGGTACTTATTATCTAAGAGTGAGATTATTGCCCGTATTAAGGTTATATCGAAGCTGTTTCTGGGAAAGAAGTGTGGCTTATTGTCGGGTCATTACAGTAATTTTAATAGTGGTTGCACATTTTCTGGTTAGCAAATTTCTATTAAAGCCCTCATTTGTCAATTTAAATCCATAAAACAGGTCGATATTGGGTCTGACAGCAATATAGACTTTCGTATCAAAGAACTTGATGGTTTAGCTTAGGACCCTTACTTATTTAAGTAAAATTTATATCACGCGAAACCCACCTTGCTCAAGACCTTCAACCGTGGCTTTGTCCTTCAGGTCGTCAACGCCGACATACACCGGCTCTTTCTTCAATGCCAGTTTCAGCAAACCTTCTGTCTTGCTTGTGCTTGTTGCACTGAATAACATGGTCTGTCGGCGCTCTGAAACAAAACCACCTTGAGGTAAAATAAATTAAAAGTTAAAAAAAAATCCAATAAAACTACAAAAATATACTACTCTAGTCAGTAAAGGTGAGTACCAAAATACACAATAAGGGTGTGTGAAGCTTAGAAAACTTTGACTTCACTTGAAAAAAAAAACAGCTTCGACAGTTATGAAGTGTTCTCAATAAAAATAATGACAGCCGAGTTTCACACGCATGTTCAATTTTATTCATGTCCTGTTCTTATGTACACACTGTTCATCCAGAAAGGAAGCAGTCTTACCTTCAAGTATTGCACAATGGATCTATCTTATAAACAATGCCATAGTCGAATGAAGCAAGGTAAGCTTGCTACCTTTCAGGGTAAGCAGTGGGTGCATGATGAAAATTTGTAATAAATGAATAACATGTTATAATATTAATGTAATATATCAATTATAATCAAGCACCTTTATATAATATTTTCCAAGAATTTTCTGAGAATGGATAAGATGAGAAACTAAAGGGTGAGATGGATGGTTGAGGAGTTAGTGCAGGTCAGGACAGAGAAGGCATGACTAAGGTAGTATGGTCGTTTGAGAACAATGGAGAGGGAAAAGATACCAAAGAAGATGCTGGATATTGAAGTATGATGGAGGGAGACAGGAGGCCAAAAGACAAGTGGCTGAAGGAAGTGCAGAGTGTGTGGAAGAGAGGGGAGGACTGGGTAATGGTTGAGGAGAGGTGATGGGGAGAAAGGATATGTTGGAGAGGCTAATGTTCAAAACAGACCCGGCCAGTGGCTTGAAACTGTTCATTATGATATATTATGCAGTGTCGGTTATGACTGACTTCTTGGTCTGGTGGTCCCAGAGTTCGATCCTGGCGGTACAAAAGGTATTTTTCAGGGCTGTCGAACTCGATTCCTTGATTCTTACTGCTATCGTAAGAATCAATCTTAATATTACGATTCTCACTAATCGATTCTTACCTCTCAATAAAACCGGCAACTAAACAAAACAGCAACATTCAGAATAGGTATTAATCGATTATCTCTCCTATTAGTTTAGTTGCAGTTTCACTTAAATGCCAGCAAATTGTAAATATATTGTAATGGCCCGAATATATTATGACCTTGAATATAATACGACCCTAATATTTTGAGAGGTTCTACATGAAAAAAAAAATGGTCTCGAATATAATACGACTTGACAATATGACAGTAACAAAAGGTAAAAACTTAATAACTATGACACACTTATTTTAAAGTAAAAGTTAAGTGAGGCTGTCGGAATACATGAATCGATTCTAAACAAACAATCAATCTAGGGATGGCAATTTACCATACTATATTGATATATCTATCATTAATTAATATATCACAGCGTGTATATCGAAAGCTATGATATTCCTACTAAATTAAAATGGCCGGTCTCGTAATTATATTCTTTGTCCCTTTTCAATTTTTAATATTTTATTTAGCTCTTTGAATAAGATAAATTTAATAAGAATAGAACAAAAATCGATGTAGCTAATCAAAATAAGTTATATTTAGATCCTAGTTCAATATATTAAATATATCGATATATTGTTGCCAAAGCTTCAGCACTAATTTCTGGTGAGCTAACATGTCTTAAGACCAGTTATGGCGGATAACTTAAAATTTTTGTAGCATGGGAAATGTGTTCTTCTTTCCGTTATAAAATAAGCAATTTGTTGTATTAATTTTGAGTTTATTTGAATTTTTGGTTTTGAAGACTTTTAATGTGTTTGGTAAATATCTTTAAGATTGTGAGATTAAAGTTTCAAACGACATGTGTTGTGATGGTCGAGTCCAAGTTTCGCATTGAGGTGGGAATAGGGTATCAGACACATTAGATTTTCTATACAATAATGCTTGGATAAATATTGAAAAAGGAAACGTTTAAGAAATCGGAATCGAAAAATCGAGGTTGAACTTAAGAATAGAAATCGAGAAAAACAGGTATTGTGAAAACTAGAATTTTTTCCAAAATGGGAACTGTTCACCATGATCTGATTAATTAGATTTTTAAGACTTCTATTGGCACGACATAATCATACTCATCATCATCGAGGTAATGTAACTTTACCTACATAGTGCCCCAACCCCAGAAGTCAGCTACACCTCAGCTTACGCCAGTAGAAGGGCTGAAATGTCTAGTTGACAAAGCCTGGTGGCATTTAAGGGAAAAGGGTGGAGGAGGGAGTTTTCATGATAAAACAATTTTTTATAAACGATTAAAACTTCGAATTGGCTATTTGGATTCAATTAGACTTTAAATTAAAAAAAATAGACTTCTCACACATCTTATCATTAATAATATTTTTGGAAGGTGTTTAAACCTCTCGCAGTACAGCTCTTGGGATGAATCCTCAAGGGTTGGTGCAACCTTGAAAGAAAGAATGTGTTCTGTGAAAATGACTGCCCAAGTTTCTTACTGGGCAGCAGGTTGATGATCTGCTTGATTTCCTCTTCAAATCCAATTTCGAGTATCCTGTCCGCCTCGTCTATGATCAAGCACTGTAGATTCTTGAAAATAAATTCCGGGGTGTTCTGGAGATGATCCAACAGACGGCCAGGGGTCGCCACCAAAATGTTGATACCTGGGAGCACACAATCAACAGGGGTGTACCCAAATCTGGAATAAGAATCTCGAAGAAAGTGATAAGCATGAGAGGAAATAGTAACTAAATGTTATAAAATAAAAAGTGACATAATTGGGGAAAAATAAAGTACAAATAAAAATGAAAACCCTAAACACATGTTTTTGCTTTTATTTGTGGTTTATTTTTATACAATTCTATAATTTTATTTATATTATATTTTACTTAATGCACTTGATTATGATGATAATATTAATATTAAATTGTTCAATTAATAGTCTTAGGTCTGGTTGTTGAGGCTCATGTCATGAAGTTTCGAAGTTTATAACAAACTTAGTGCAAATTAGATTAAGTGAAAAATGACAACCCAGACACAGGAATAGAACCTGGGATCTTTGGCTTTATGCACCAATGATCTACCACTAAATCATCCTGGTTTGTTTTGGTTTATTGAATTTCATTCTGTTATCCCAAAGAGAATCATCACATATCAGTTTATGATACACATGAATTAAAATGTTTGATGCAGTTTATTTCGTACAAAATATTACCTTAAATAAAAGTTTCGCTATCGCAAACCTACCTTTCGATAGTTTTTGCGCCTCTGTCTGCCTGTTGGTTCCACCCATTAGCAGTCCATATGTGTGGTGGTGATACTTCATCATTTCTTTTAAGACACCAAAAGTCTGCATGGACAGTTCTCTCGTCGGGGAGATAATAATACACCCAGTACCTGCCAACACAAGTTTTAAATAACTGTTAATTAAGGAACTAGCAATCAAGTGGGGCTTTTAACGTACCCTACTTTCCATCCCACCTTAGCACCGTGTCTTACTACCTTTTCAGGTTATATGCCTATGTAATAATTAAGCTAATGTGTTTCGGGTACTATGGTTATTTATAATTCTTGGAATTTATAGGCTCATCAACACATAGAGGTCAATAAGGGTATTATGGTTACTAATAGTTTAATATTAAAGTTTGGAGAGAAGTTGCCTTTCTCAAGAACACTCAGAATATACCAGACTGCTGATGACAGGGATATTAGGATTCGAATCCTGGTCGGGTGTATTGAGGTTTTTTTAAAACTCTAAATGGTTTTCCACTTTCCTTCCATGCAAATGTGGGTACATTTCCTCTAAAATTAAACCTTCCTCATCTCTAACTCATTAGCGTAATTAATACATATACATATAACCTGAACAAGTATTAAGATATGGTGCTTAAAAAATAACTATATGAATAATTTTATACATATAATATATTATGAAGAAATGGAAGAAAATAAAGTTATGATTTGCTGTGTTATGTGTCTATAGTTTTTCCCCTTATTTTTGCAAGTATGCTGTATAACCACTAATGGCTTGCTGGGCCTTTCATAGCGTCACAAGAGCCCTGTTATCTGTCATTTTTCAGGGTTCCTGCAGAGCCTTCGCAGCTACTGCAGTGGTAGCGAGGCACGCACAGTCTCCACTGGGCTTCACCCCCGCAGGCAAGACCCTGCTTCATGACATTGCCCATCTCCCTCAACTTGCAATTGTGAGGGAAAGTTTAAGAAACAGAAGAGAAATCAATGAGAAAGGGAGGCAAGAAGAGGCTTTTTTCAGAAGTGGATGAAGTTTAACTTGGAGCGGGGATGTGCCAAGGAAGTGTAGAGGAGTGGTCTACAAGACGTACTGTGTACCAAGGAAGTGTAGAGGAGTGGTCTACAAGACGTACTGTGTACCAAGGAAGTGTAGAGGAGTGGTCTACAAGACGTACTGTGTACCAAGGAAGTGTAGAGGAGTGGTCTACAAGATGTACTGTGTGCCAAGGAAGTGTAGTGGAGTGGTCTACAAGATGTACTGTGTACCAAGGAAGTGTAGAGGAATGGTCTACAAGACGTACTGTGTACCAAGGAAGTGTAGAGGAGTGGTCTACAAGATGTACTGTGTGCCAAGGAAGTGTAGAGGAGTGGTCTACAAGACGTACTGTGTACCAACATTGAAATGTGGATAATGAAGGAGCAGAATCGAAGCAAACTTCAAGTTTGTGAAATTAAATTTCTGAGAAGTACTATAGGAGTGAAAAGAATGGATGAAATGAGAGGGTGAGAGGGGTGATTATGGTCAACATGACCTCTAAAAACAGAAAAGCTACAATTCTTTAACATACCATGTAAATCCCCAAATTAGTTATACCAACCTTTAAATAAAAAATAGGGTTACCTTAAAAATAAAATACTGGTAAATCCAGAAGTTATAATGTATATGTGGGTTATTCAATTAAAATATCAGGGTAACTATAGTATTTGTAACTATAATGCTCAGATCTTAAACACTATAATTTGTCAAATGTTCATAGGTCATCATGATCCATAAATATGCAAAGTTTAAAAGAAATTTAAAAAAAATTACAAGATTAGAGGGCTTGATGCTGTTTGTGAAATGTACAGTTGGCATATCATTCTTTCAGTGTGAAAATATTAATTCCATTGTAATTTCAAAGAAAAAATATTTAATTCAATTTAAAATATTTTAATCTGCTTTTAGTATTTTTTTAAAAATTCCAATTATAATCCATTTTTTATTTTCATATTCAAGTTTTAAAATTACACATTTCATTGAACTCAAGGTCGGCTCAACTAAATTTTACACTAGAAAACTTTATGAAAAACTCACTTTATTTTGAATCGAAATGAAGAAACCTTATCAGGATGTCTACCGAATTATGCAAATCATATTTCATGACTTTTCATGACCTTTAATAATATTTATGACAAAGATTAATAGGAAAGAAAGAATGAAAAAATGCCCATCCACATCCTTGATAATAATTTAGCTGTCCACACTTGCAATAATTTTACTTATTTTATTTATCTTTTTGTAGTTATTTCTGAACAATGTCATCAGTGGGCAGTGGTTGTAAATTTAAAGATAATTTTGAGCAGAGCACAAACAAATACAATTCTTATCTGTATAATGAACTTGGCTCACAAAAATTCACGAGTTTAAAGCTAATTTTACGACTTTCATGGCCGAAAGACACTTTGCTTATGGTCACAGACCACTAGTTATTTACTCACCATTCCTAGGCATGAACCTCAGCTTGTAAATCAGCTCGATGGCGGGGATGAGGAAGGCGAGCGTTTTTCCCGAACCCGTCTTGGCTGACCCGACCAGGTCCCGTCCTTCCAGTAGGGGCGGGATGGAGCGAGCCTGGATCTCTGTCATTGTGGTGAACCCCAAATCGCTTACACCCTTCAGCGTGTGCTCACACACTTTGTCGGCGAGAGCCTCGAAGGTTGCGTTACTTAGAATCTCCAGAGCTACGTCAGAGCCGGGCACTTCCAAAAGAACAATAAGATTACCACATTTTGGGTAAATACAATCGTACCAAGAGTCAAAGAATGTTTACGGTAATGAGAACATAAAGGAGAAAAATATATTAAATGAATTTTTTTCAGCACTGCGTCTTACTAACTGTTCGGGTTATACACTTATGTATTAATTACGCTAATGGTTTCAGGGATTGGGAAGGTTATAATTAGAGGAAGTGTATCATCATTTGCATGAGGAAGAGTAGAAAACTATTTTGGTAAAATCACCCTGAGTTCACCTGATTGAGATATGAACCTTGATCTCATCATTATTGGCAGTCTAGTCTCAGGGTGGCTAAACATAATTTACAAAATTCCCTGACTTTTCCACGTTTTCTAGACAACATTTTTCAATTTTCCCTGACTACTTTTTTCCAGTTTTAATGGTGGATGATGACTGTTTTATTTATTATTGATCACATATTAAAAAAAAGTGTGTATCTACTTAACATAAACAGTTCTATCAGTTACTTTAAAAATTAAAATGTTATTTTATTTAGGTATTATTAACTTTTATTTTAGTGTTTAATTGCGAAATTAATGGGATAATTTATACATATTTTTAAATTCCCTGACTTTTCCTTATTTTTAGTTAAATTCCCTGACATTTCCCTGTTTTCCCTGTCATCCAAAAATTCCCTGACTTCTTCAGGTTTTCCCTGTCTGTAGCCATCATGAGTCTGACACAAGAGTAGCATGTTAAACCATGTGGCCAATAAAGCCGGTATGAAATTAATTAAGATTAGCTGAATCCCCGTTCTTCACACGGGATATTGTGTTAATATTTACTTTTGGATGAAAATGAGGATTTTTTGTTTGAATCTTAATGGAATGGTTCTTAGCGCTACCCAGTAAACACCGGTAAACATGGGGAGTTTGTCCACCCCTTGGAAGCATCTACGGGGTTAAAAAAATTGCTATATTTTTTTGATGGCATTATTAGAACCAACTTTTCAGATTATTACCCTCCAAACGCTTAAAAAGAGTTTGTAAACCAATATTGTTGATTAGGGTAACCACCCCAATTTCACCCCCTTAATCACAAAATATCAGAATGAAACATCTTTACTTTTCCTAAATAGCTTACAAGGAACACCTGTGCCAAATTTCAGCCCTCTAGCTTTGTGGGAAGTGTGAGAATTGTGAGAATTAGTGATGAGTGAGTGAGTGATCCAAGGCTTTATATATATATATATTATATATATATATATATATATATATATATAATATTCCTGTTTGACTTTTGCTGTCAAGAAAATGTTAACACTCAAAAAAATCTGAGGTGAAAATAGATTATATAGACATATAAAAGCGTATCTAACTTGAAATGTTTGCACACACTATCCCTCACGATCTGATGAATGGATTTTTATTTAACATTAACATTTCTCAATGGATTCAACAATCTGTTGGCAATATTTTCAGAACAAATGCAATACAACTTTCCTACTCTATAAATATAAGCAATTCATTTAGACACATTATATAAATATACATTTTTTCAGGTTATAGACATTGCAATTTGATTGAATGTATAAATTATATTAAAAAAAACCTTCTATAGCCTGGTGAATAATACAAATTTATATTTTAGTAATGAATTTCCTATATTTGTCCTTCTGTGTTATTTGTTACTTTTACATGTTCCTATCTAAGTGTCCTATCATTCTTTACAAATTTCCTTTTTTTTTGTTTGTTTCCTCTTTTAGGATGTTAATAATAATAATAATAATAATATTTAGCACCGCGTCTTACTACCCGTTCGGGTTATACGCCTAAGTACTAATTACGCTAATGGATTAGGAATGGGGAAGGTTGAATTTAGAGGAAGTGAACCCGCATTTGTGTGGAGGGAGAGTGGAAAACCATTTAGGAAAAACCACCCCCAGTTCACCCGACCGAGATTCGAACCTCGATCTCCCCGTCCTCGGCGGTAGAGCTCAACACGACTGGCGTGTTAGCCAACTACGCCACCGAGGCGGGTCTTTTAGGATGTTGAGTTGCGCACTTCACACTCCTCCCTAATGAGTTCCGATAAAATGAAACCTAGGTCGGAGAATTGGGCAGTAACGATCGATTTTCTTGAAGATGCAGCCAATACTTATTTGTTCAATGGCAGCAATGTAAAGTGTGAGCTGGTTCTTCTTTTCATTGTAAAAGCCATATTGTGTTCATTCCTTTTATATGTTTCTATCCACCTTACCTGTACCTTTTTTCAAAATATAATACAATTACCTCAAAAAGTGAAAAGAGGGTTTTCCTTAAAGAGGTATAAAAGAGAATGTTACTAATCGATAAAAAGCAAGTGTATGGTATAGACTATTTATTTAAATACATAAATATAAATAATGTGATTTAAAAAGCATGGAGAAAAATATTCTCCCAGTTAAATTAGTGGTGGTAGAACAATTTGATTAAAATTGTTGGGTACATTTTTATTTCCAAAGAGAAGGAATGAGCCCCTAAATATTTCTTTGTTCTAGGAATATTACCCCCCAGATCATTCCTGCCAACCATCCCTATCATGGGTATATCAATCCAAACGTCCAAAAATCCATGACAAATTGTGTTATTCAGTTGGGATATCAAAGCAGGTTTGTACCTAGGACAAGTCAGGATATGGAGCAAAATGAATGTAAATTAAATAAAACAACATACTATTCTTAAGTCTTACTACCCGGAGAGGCTACCTACATATTTACAATAATAGGGTAGAGAAAATACACTCATATTTTTTTAAGGGAGAGTGTAAAACATTTAGAAAAAACATTCAAGTACACACAGCCGACAAACCAGATCAGATGAAGTTGACATCTTGGCCTGCGTACCCACTGATGAGGAAAAGGTTAGTTGTAATCAAACCTATTAGGTCATACAAGACAGTAATACTCACATTTGGAATCCAAGTTGTTGGTTGGAGCCGAGATGGTGTTATCCAAATCATCCGCAAATCCATTACTATGATTATCATTAGTTTCTGGCTCATCTGACTCATTTTCACTCTTCTTTGATTTCTTCTTTTTCTTTTCTATTAAATATCACATTAATAAATAAAATACAATAAAAAATACTAGTAAAATTTCCTTAACCCCTTGACTTATCACTTAAATGGGTTATGTGAACCACCATAGTTACTTTTAAGTTTCATCTCACAATACCTTTATGCACAAGTCATTATATTTGTGTGTTGTGGTATATGCATAGTCAAGATATAACAAGGGATTAAGACACTTCAACTCTTACTTGAGTGCTAAGGTTGTGTTTTAAATATATTTTTACCAGCGTGTCTTACTATCTTTTGAGGTTATACTTAAAGTTTGTTCAGAGTAGGAGTTGTTTTCTGAAAGGTCTTTTTCCCTACCAGAAATCTATTATATAGTAGGATATTGGTAGGAAAAAAGACCTTTCAGAGAGTAATTCATAAAGTGAATGAAGTTTATACTTATGTACTAATTACACTAGTGGCTTTAGGGATGAGGGAGGTTATATATGCCTGCATTTATATGGAGGGAGAGTGGAAAACCATTTTGGGAAAACCACCTTCAGTTCACCCGACAGATTCAAACCTCAATCTCCCCGTACTCGGTAGTCTAGTCTACTGCGAAAGTAGCATGTTAGACCACGCGGCCACCAAAGCAAACCTTCTATTAAATTAAACTTTATTTTAAGTGCAAGTAAAGTCAATATCATCTAGAATTTTAAACATTTTATGTTTGTTGGAGTTATTTGTGTGTAGAACAATCATCTAGACAGATGTTCAAGTACTCTAATGAAAACATTTAATAGCAGATTGAAAACTTCTTAAATAAAGCACCCCATGCCCATTTCAGATCAAATAAATGATATGACACAGTTGAATATACTTTCCCGTAGTCTATTATGGTTTGGAATAAAATTTTCAAAAATCAGCTATCAGTGCTTAAAATGTTTTCCTTAAAAAAAAAAAAGTTTATTACTCATATGAAACAATATTAGAATATAAATTTCAAACAGAATTGAGTGAGCCATTTTTTTTTTCAAAAATGTTGAATTTTCAAAAATTGGGTGTTTAGTGAAATAACCTTTATTTTAAAGCAAAGATTTAAATCACAATTTCACGTTGAGGAAGAGACATAGTATTTGATAAGAATCCATCAAATTGATCCAGGTTCAGACAAACATACAGATGGATAGAAGGATGGAAGGACAGACAGACGGACAGACAAATATTTGAGTTTGGAGGCACATAATATCAAGATTCATCACAATCTCAAAAGTTAAAAAATATCATGATCACAACACTTTTTCTATGTGATAGTAAGAACAATGATACAACAAAGTGTGAATACACCCATTTTATTGTGGTCAGTCTTAGTGTCACCTAGCTCCCCCTCACCCCCCCAACATAGAGCTGAATGATACAACCAACCATAAGTTAACAAGCCTACATTATATTACAGCAATAACATTAAACTATGGCACTCTTTGTACATAAAGGCTCTGATTAAATTTCAATTCCCGATTGTTTTTGTAAAAATAAAAAATATTATCATGATTAGCACCGCGTCTTACTACCCGTTCGGGTTATACGCACTTACGCTAATGTGTAATGGTAGGGTGATTGTGAGATGAAATGGAGGACCTACAGTTTAACGTGGGATCCGAACCACGGTGGAGGCCTGGCATTCCTCACATTCACAAGTTGTGATTAATACNGTGGGATCCGAACCACGGTGGAGGCCTGGCATTCCTCACATTCACAAGTTGTGATTAATACACATCTTGTCAGAGGTGAGGGAAGGATTTGGCAATCAGATAAATCCGTGCCGGGACCGAGGATCGAACCCCGGACCCCCAGCACAAATGTCTGACACCTTACCCCTAGACCACCAGGTCACCAATAAAAATAAAGTGTAAATAAACTGGACTGGTGTGTCCCCAAAATACAATGAATGCCATTGAGAGTAGTTAATTCGAGGCAAAATGTGGGCCGTGGTTGAAATATTATTGGTCCATATTAAAACATAACGAGAAATAACTCTAAGCAGAAACTAGAAAAACCTATTGGGGGCTATGTGCGACTCAACAAAGGCAAGATTTGCAATTGATTGTTGTCTTTATCTCAGACCAGAGAGTGATCAGCAGAAAAATTTAAATCCCTTGGAAATAAAAATGCAATAAACAAACCAAGCCAGTTTTTTATAGCTATGGGAACTCTCTATTTCTCTATCTCTCTTAATATAAACTATGACACGATGACTGACAAATCCTATTCCCATACTAATTAGTGATTTCAAGCAATCTGTGTGGCTCATTGGCATGAATTGCGCATAACTTTGAGAGTAGTTAATACAGCTTGAACAATATCATAAAATCTTATCATAGTAATTCTGGTAGCCTTCATTAGAAAATGATAGAATTGAAACCATTTTACAATATTAAAAAATAATAATTGAAAAATAGTTATTTTAAAGTAAATTAAATTATTTCTCTGTGCCTCATTTTTCTGTTTTTAAATGCAGAATGTTATCTAGTGGTCAGTTCTCCTGACTACATATCCATAAGTTATGGGTTCGATCCTCGTTGCTTCCAAAATGTATGTGAAGCAGCGGTTCTTTAAAGGGGGTAATACTAATCCTCATGAGGACAAATTAGAAGCCGGAGGGCTTGTTGTTCTGACCATATGAAACCATGCAAATTTTGGCACTATAATCGCTATCAGCAGCGGCCAATTGGTCGGTATAGCTCACTTGAGGGTTCACACCATAGAGTTTAAATGAAGAACTAAGAAAATCCTGATGTATGTGTTTTCTTATTTGAGTGTATTTGTGAGATGGTCTCGTGGCTTCTAAAAATGGAAATGAAAAAAACTCTTACGTTTTACTTGGTTGTCATTATCAGCATTATGCCTCTTCTTTCCAATCTCGTTCCCGGTTTCTTTTGTAGCTTGCGTCACTTCTACGCCATCAGCCATGTTCTGCGACTTTTCATTTTCTAAATTTAAGGATTGTAAACTTGTGAATTAAATTATGGCAGTCATTTTAAATATTTTCACAATATAAATAAGAAACTGAGGTGTAAATAATATATTTTAAAGATACACAAATTTTTTTATCACTGTGTTCACCTGTTCAGGTTATACGCATATTAAATGATTTTACTCTAAAAGGTAGGGATGAGGAAGGAAGCATTTTAGAGGTAATCTACATGCATTTGCGTGGAAGGAGAGTGGGAAACCATTTCTAGGGGAAACCACTATCAGTAGAACCGACCAGAATTCGAACCCTGATCTCTCAGTCATCTGCAGGCCAGTCTAACACAAGAGTGATGCCTTAGACCATTTGGCCACTGAAACAAGCTGTAATCAAATTATTACATTTTTAAAACCATATTTTTGTTTACAGTTTTAACACCACATCTTACTACTTGTTCAGGTTATACACATATGTATTAATTATGCTAATGTGTAAGTGATAAGAAAGGTTAAATTTAGAAGAATAGTACCCACACTTTTGTAAAGGTAGAGTCCAGGGAACCATTTATGAAAAACCACCCTCAGTACACCCGACCAGGCTCCAAACCCCAATCTCCCCGTCATCAGCAGACCAGTCTATTGAGAGACTATGTGGCCACCGAAGCAGGTAGGGAAATGCTAATGGAATAGTTAAAAGGAAGGTAAAATTTAGAGGAAATGTAGTCTACTCAAATTTGCATGGAGAGTGATTAAGTATTTGTAAAAACCTCCCTCAATACACCCAACTAGGATTTGTGTCCGGACCTACTTATTATTGGGATGTAGGACTAGCAGAGTCCACATCTACACTTAGTGGATAAGGCTACATTCATTAAGCTTGGTTAAATAATGTAGCCTATTATAAGTTTGTAAAAAATATAATAATTTATATGAACATAATCTGAACGTAATAATTTCTCAAGTGTTTGAAACGGGCCAGTGAAGTGTGAGCGAATAAATGTGTAGGTTATTAATGAAAAGGTTTAATTATATTTCAAATCGCTTTAAAACCACTCTATTTTGTGAGTTTGCGGGTAGGCCTATATAAGCGTGGCATAGCTTTAATCTAACAAGACACTATTTTATTTTTAGCACCGAATGTTACCATTTGGGATTATGGACGCTAAAGAGTTATATGTAAGAGGAAGTTTACCAGCATTAGCGTGGAGGTAAAGTGGAAAACCACTAATGAAAAACACACCAAGTACACCCAACTTGATTCGAGCCCTGATCTCACCATCATCAACAGTCCAGTTTATTTGAAGAATAAGGTATTTGACCATTCGAACCCCAAAGCAGGTAGCCAGCAATAAGCGATCAATAATGTTGCCGCGTAGTATAAGATCAAAACCTTCACTTTAGACAAATTCAATATAGGTTAGGTTTGACTTACTTAACAGTTCATTCTCTTCTTCTTTCAATTGAAGGAATTTCAATTTTTTCTTCTCGTGTTTCTTCAATTTTCTCATTAATATTTTATTTTGAAGAGACATGATTATCAAGCTTAAAATAAAGATTATATAGTTAACTTTACAAATGTTTATAACACATGTTGTAAATTGTAAAATACGCCGAATATATAGCGGGCTGAAAAGCTCCACATCCACAATAAACTAACCGTTTTTAACCAACATTAGAAAAATTAATAGAACCAACAATTGAATAT